>JAHXMU010000250.1:2157587-2185228 GCA_019455685.1 Philornis downsi
CATGGCATGAGCCAACCGGTATGCCGACATCCTCAGCAACTTCTCTAGTTGTGATTCGACGATTCTCCATAATAATTTTCTTCACTTTCTCAACATTTTCATCGTCATTTTCATTGTCATTCACATCTTCTCCACCTTCTGCGCAAAGCTTGTACCACTTGTAAACAATTTTTGACTCAGAGTGCTCTTACCGTATGCCATTCAACAACATTTCAGGTATTTTTGTGGACTTCATTCCATTTTTTACACAAAATTTGATGCAACTTCTTTGATCTATTTCTTTCGAAAGCAGAAAATCGCCGAACACGCAAAACACTTGCCTTATTTATGCCTCTCACAAACAAACTGAACATGCTATATAATAAAACTGTCATAAAAACAAAAAATAATAATCGAAAATCAAATGTCCATAGCCCGCGAATCATCGTATAATTACCAAAGATTTAAAGATGAGAAGGCTATGCGCAAGACGAGTGCCGAGCTGGCTTTCAATAGAACAAAAACAGAGTTCTAAAAACGTTTCAGTAGGGTGTTTGGCGATGTTTCACAATAATAAAGCCGAATTTTTGCATAGAAAACCAAGTGTTCGACAAATTGAAGTGTCCACGCTAGACAGACAAGGTTAAGAAAATCCACAGAATGGTATTGGACGATCGTCGGCTGAAGGTGCGTGAGCTAGCTGAAATGATAGATATTTCAAAAAGCGCTATACATCGTATATTGACTGAAGCCTTGAAGATAAAAAGCTGTTCGCCAGATGGGTGCCACGCTTGCTGTCAATAGAGCAAAAACAGCGTCGTAAAGGTTTTTCAGTAGAGTATTTGGCAATATTTCACCGCAATAAAGCTGATTTTTTGCTCCGTTTTATAATTATGAAAGAGACATGGATCCACCACTTCACACCTTAGACAATGGAATAGTCAAAGCAGTGGGCTGAAATTGAGTAATCGTGTCCGTGAAGGCGAAGACGATTCCATCTGCAGGCAAGGTCATGGCGTCTGTTTTTTGGGATGCGCATGGGATGATTTTTATTGATTATCTTCAGAAAGGAATAACCATCAAAGGCGAATGTTATGCTAATTTATTGCCGCGTGTAGGTTATGAAAGTATGGAGAAAGGCTGCATTTGGCGAAAAAGAAAGTGTTGTTTCATCAAGACAATGCTCCAGTTCACACATCCATTATTGCGATGGTCAAAATTAATGAATTATAACTAGAATTACTTTATTACTCACCTTATTTACCATTTCCAGCTCCTCGGACTGTTTTCTATTTCCAAACTTGAAAAAATTGCTCGGTGGTAAAAGATTTGTTAACCATGAAGAAGTAGAGTCTACGTTTGATTACTATTTTAATGCGTTTGACAGTTCTTACTATAAACAGGGTATAGAAGCTACTGAATATCTCTGCAAAAAGTGATAAAAGTGGATTATCTTGAAGAATGCAGACAATTTTTTCAAATTGTTCGTGTCTTCTTTGTTAAGTCGACTAGTTTGAGGACCCCCACCGTATTCTTTTCCATTATAGTGTTGTTATCATATGCACGAGTACATAACTGGAAGTACCAGCAGCATTACCAAAATAATGTTGTCTAACACTGAAAGTTGCATCGCAAGCAACCACTTCAAGATATCTTATTGCCTTAATTCAATAATATTGATAAAACAATTATATTCTGTCCTTCATATGTAAATCAAAGAGTAAGATCTATTATCAAGTTTGTTACATTAAATTTTTGTCTGGTAAAGTACTGAGGACTTGCCTTTCTTATTTTTTTTTTTTTTTTTTTTTTTTTTTCTCCAACACCCTCAGCGAAATAATGAAATATTTATAAGTAAAATTGTATATAAAGTATCGTATTCTGGTACATCGAGAAGAAAACAAGAAAAGCCCACGTTCAATTTGATTGATGAGCTGTCAATACAACGGATTTGTGGGGAAACATGCTGGAAGCAGGGGAAGTCCCACGAAAATATCAATCAAAATTTATTTTCTCTCTTTACTTTTCGCTGTCGTTTCTGCTTCAACGCTTCAGACATGTTAGCATTAACAGACGTTTGTTCGATGTGAAAAGGATATTTATTTGATTTGAAACTTCGCAAGACGGATGGAAATTTAATGCTTAAAGGCAAAAATGTTTTTCTAATGAAGCGTCAAAATAAAATAACTGCCGCTCGTGGAGTTATAAAGGTTACGTGAGCAGGATTCTGTTTTGTTTGGCACGAAAACTGCGTGGAATTGCAAATATCATATTTTGTTTATTGAGAAAAAGGAAATTTATGAATTTCATTTTTACATTCTATTTTTCAGAAAACATCGTGAATAACGATATAATTGAATTTTAGCCGGTAATATAAAAAAAAAAAATATGAAAATGAAGTCCTGGGGAGATTTCCTTCCTCTGGATCTCGTTCGTCAGCAATGGCCTTTGAAATGATTGGATGGAACAACAAATACGAAATTGAATTTATATATTTTGCCGTAGGGAGTTAAAATTGGCACATTTAAATTTGTTGGTATGGAGGCATTTTGTACATTGTGGAAGATTTTGGTATTTTTATTTGGTCGTTTATATTTCGATTTAAAAGAAAAAAAAGTGATAGAAATTACGATTCGTCAAGTTTCAACTGTATAATATGTTTAACATATTATGTTAAAATATAATACAATATTGTCTTTAGATTTCAAGATATGGAATTACAAAACTATATTAAAGCTGAAAATAAAATAATCAATTGCGTTAACTACCAAGGAGATACAAAATTGGAATATTAGAAGCTATATATATGTAGCAATACTTGACGGAAGACATATATTTGTGAGAACTTTAGGAAAAATTATCAAGTTCCATGCAAAATAAAAAATTCATTACGGCTTATTTTAACTATATGTAGTATGCAAGTGTAATTTCTCTAAGTGTATATTCTAGAAAGATCATCAAAACCGCTCCCAGAACATTCAAATATGATATATGTAATCTCTTTCCCTCTTTATCTGTGGGTGGGACTTTTCTAGAATTACGTTTACGATAGTAAGTTATGTTTGTTCCTCTCGCTCCCATTATATAGTCTATTGCTATCTCCTTTTCACTTGCAATGTAAATAAGAACATTCTAGAATTAAGTCTATGATAAACAACACTATTCTGTAAATATGTTTCTTTGTTGCATCCATTATGTAAATATGTGTTCTCTCTGAAATATCGTAGCATTTTCTGAAATAAGTAATTTTAGTATAAATAGAGCAACTTTGTACATACGTTTGAATGAAATTAAAAAGTTGACGTTGATGTGGAAATACGTTCCACGATACCAAATATGTAGCGTATTAATTTGAATTAGTGAGCTTGCGAATACAATATAGGGAATTATAATTCCTGACCTATAGAACAGAATTGCGATGGTCATTTATCAGTTTCATAAGTTTCCTAATCCATAAAGATTATTTAAAGAATCGGTATAGAAATCTCAATCAGGTGATTTAACTCATTTATACCTTCAACTGACGTTTCTTTTGTGTTGCTGCAAAATATTGTTTCGGAATTTAGCGTAATAAAAAAGTCCTCCATTTGAGAAACACAGATGGAAGATCCATCTTTATTACATAGGCCAATTTGCAGATATGGTGTCAGGAAGGACGTGACAGTGCAGTATATTTGCATTTGGAGTGCTAAATGCCTGATGCAAGTTCAAATAAAATAAATGTAGTAAAATTGAATAAAAAATACGAATCTAGGGCAATACGAATTAAATAAGATAATTTGTATTATTTCGACTTTTTTACATCTTGTCCAACATTATTACGCAACACAATTGATAAGAATTTAACTAACTTTAAGCTATGAATTAAAGTTTACGATGGAGAACCCAATTTTGAGAAATCGGTCATTTTCCATGGGAGGTGCTGGAATGGCAGTGGCAATGTCGCCCATTTTTATTCTCAGAAATTGGATCAGCAAAAGCGTGGTTGGTATATGGCAGCTTTGGTCGAATTGGATACAATCGACTGGAAAACATGGACAAAAAGAAAATTGGTTTAAATCGGTTATTTGTATGAGACATACCAGAAAGGGTGTGATTACACTGTGGAACATTTTTGGGGTTTTTGTCTGGGGGGTGAGAAATTCCAGTCAGGGTGATGGTACTAGGTCAGTATAGTAAAATCCTCAAAGGGTTTCGCGTTCGTATGTGTCAGTTTTTTTTTTATGACCTTTTACATTTTTTCCATATCTTGATGTTTTTTCGCTTAGTTGTAAAACTTTGGCAAAAACGTAGTTTGACATAACTCGAGAACGACTAGTTCGATTTTGCTGAAACAAATTGAGAAAAATTAAGAATTATATTTCCTTTAATCCATTCATATACTCTACCAAATCAACATTTTTGCAATTATAAATAAATTTATGAAGAAAATTTTGTCAAAAAAATTTTTTTTTTTTTTTTTTTTATCATATAAATCCCAAACGGAAAAAAGTGTCAAGTCTTATAACTTTTACGTAAGGCCACATAACCTATAAACAAAATGCGACATAGATCATAGAAATCGATTAACGCGTTCTGCTTTTATTCAAAATTAAGTAAAGGTATGAATTTCAAAAATTTGCTCGAGATACATTCCTGTGCCAAAAGCTTCTAGCTTATATGATTGACTTCTTTCCGGCCTTGTGGAGAATTATAAAACAAAGTAACGAATACAAATTTGAACTAAAAAAGCCGACTAATTATAAATTACATAATATTGATTGAATTCCGAAAAATTTGTTGTTTTGTGTAGTAGGCACCAGCATGGATGTGGCAAATGTGCTCCGTTTTCACTTTAAGATCCTGCTTTGATGAAGGATGAATGTGTACGAAATATGCCTAAACCAAGTACATTTACATGAAACATATGAACATACGAATACATGAGTAAAATCGGTCATTTGCATTGGAGGTTTGGTGCATATTACAGTTGAGAAGTTACTGCAACTTGTATATTAAATACCATATGGACTGATATATCATTTGCAATCATATCATTTACCATCCTCGATCAGTGCCAGGTTCTAAAAAGTTCCATATATATTTATTTCAGTTATCGTGTCCACAAGCTATTCAGTTAGCCTCTTAGTTGACTCAAGAAATCATACAAGATATTTCATTAGAAGAGATTTGTTACTTTAAAGAGCCAGTTCTGGGTGTTACCTTTTTGTCGTATTAAATGATTTACACAGGGTGTACATCGGGGAGTTATACTACTTTGTTTGTTTATAATTTTTGATTAAAAGACGGAGAATGGATCTTGTATTATACAATACAACGTCAGATAAATGCCCGCCTCTGTTAGCCTCACAAATGCGAACAATTCTCACACATTTCGCGCGGTATTTCATTAATTTCATCACGAATATTTTGTTTGAGTTGCTCAAGCCCAGATATCCCCACAAAAAGAAGTCCGGAGCAATCAAATCAGGCGACCGTGGAGACCAATCAACATCACGATTTCTTGAAATAACTTGTTGAGGAAAGAGGCCTCGTTGCAATTCCATTGTAATCCTGATTGTATGCGATGTGACATCGTCTTGTTGACACCACATGTTAATCAAGCCCAAAGTATGCAGTTGTGGTGTTAAAAAGTTTTCAATCATATCACGATATTGCCGTTTTCGTTACGCCGTCTTCAGTTTCAAAGAAGTAAGATCCCATTATTCTTCCTCACCAATTTCCACACCAGACTGTCACTTTTAATGGATGTAAAGGTGGTTGATGAATAATTTGAGGGTTTTCCATTGCCCAGAACCGGCAATGGAAACCGACCATTCAAATGAAAATGTGCCTCGTCACTCATTATGATTTTTTCGTAAAAATCGGGACTGTCATGGGCGAACTGTAACATCTTGTTGGCATACGTACGGCGGCGTAAATGGTCTTGCGGAAGAAGCTCTTCTGTCAACTGAATCTTAAATGGAAACAAATGCAAATCTTTGTACAAAATTGTGGCCAAAGATGTTTGAAGACCAAGCTCCTGAGCACGGCGTCGGATTGATGTTGATGGATTATTTTGAACACTTTCTTGAGCAGTAGTAATGTTTTCAGCCTATCTACAGACCCTCTTTCTTCGAAATCATTCACTACACGATTTGTTTCTCCCAAAAATTTCACGTAACTTTCTCATCACCACAGTAATCGTGGATTGATTTTGATAAAATGTTTTAACGATTAAAACACGTTGGTTTATCGAATATTTTTCCATAATATATTTGCCGCGTCTCTACTTCACGACTGCCAAATATGAACTGTCAAGGCTAATGTTGCCAAAATTTCGGCTAAACAAAGTAGTATACCTTCCCGACGGACACCGTGTATCTTCATTCCTTTGGGTTAACGCACACAAAAATTCTGAACTAAAAAACCGTAAGGGAAGCACATTTGTAAATTTATCGAATCCTTCGCTTAGAGTTTAAATGAATTACCGATTTTTGTCACGTCTACCAATTAATGCGGCAGGTACCAAAAGAGGCCTGGCAATAGAGTTTATTTTCATTGGCATAACTAAGCTTACTAAATGCCACGTACGTGCTAAATTATGCTAAATTATTGAATAAAAATTATGAATCTAGAAAAATATAATATGTGGGCGTGGTTATCCCTTCGATTTCTCTTAATTGTTTCAAGCATTATAATGTAACACGACTGACAAACAAAAAAAAATTAAGTAGCTGCCAGCTACCAACTAGGGATTGCAGTGGAAAAATTTAATTTATATAAATCGGTCAATATCTATTGGAGGCACCAGAAGGGATATGGCGCTGCCACCCATTTTCATACTCAGAAACATATAAAGTTAAGAATACATAGGTCAAATTGGTCAGTTGTATGGGATGTACCACAACGGATGTGGTTATTTGGTCCATTTTTGGTAAGTTTTACGGTATATTGTAAATCAATATATGGGACAAAAATTTAGACTAGTGCAGTCCATTGATTAGAAATTATAGGGAAAACATTTAATTTCAGATAATCAGTCAATTTAAATGGAAGGCACTGGAAGGAGTGCGACAATGCCCTTCATTCGTATACTGTCGTTTAGGAAATGCTTAACGTTTACCAAACTTGAAAAACAAATGAAAATAATTTTGATTTCATTTAGTGTAACTGAATGAAATATATGTGAACGGTAGAATATAAAGTGTTATCCGTGTTTCGGTTTCAAAAGTAAAGTAAAATAAAACACCTATAACGCTTGCCATTATGAAATATAATGTCATTTAAATGACCGCCTCTTGATTGGTTACAGCAGTGAGTCCTTTTGAGGTAGTTTTAGACCACTTTTTCACGCATTTCGAACGTTACGTTTGAGAATTACCCGCGTAAACACGGTCTTTGATGTATCCCTACAAAAGAAGGTATGCCGGCGTCAAATCGACCTTGGTCTTGGTGGCCAGTTAATGTCACCACAATATGAAATTACGCTTTCTGGAAGCTTCTCATGCAATAAAACCAAAATAGGTCGGGTTGCATCAGAATTGAATCACCACTTTTGTAGTAAATTTTAACTATTTTTACGCGTTCTTCGGTTGTTAAACGATCCATATTCGTAAATGGCAAATCTCTCACTAAATAAATAGCACTTCAAATGACAGGTATTTAACAGATAACATCATCACCAATTGAAACCAGTTGCGGGTTTAAAACTGCTAAATGGATAAACCTGTATAAATTTAAGTGGTCATTTGTGTAGTGAGTACAAGAAAGAGCATAATTAATCTACTGATCCTTTCAAATTTTGTCAAGCACCGTAAAATAATACGACGAACAAACAACGAACAAACCTTGTAGAGGAAGGAATTTATTTTAAGGAAATCACTCAATTTGTATTGTACGTATCAGAACGGTTTAGTCGACATAGCCTATTTGCAACCAACCGCTAAAACTTGGAAAAATATTTAGTTATGCTAGGTTTTAAGAAGAAGATTCAAAAATCTATTAGTCTTGATAAAATTTAAAAAATTGATCGGATGACGTAGGCCCTTCTGGTATCTCCAACACAAATTACCAATTTATCCTATAAATTCTTAGCTTCAGATCACTGATTGCATTAGATTTAGTCTAATTCATATTAAGATTGATGATATAAGACATAATGTTCAAGAATTGAAATGGATAGCACTTCCATGCTCCCTCTACTGCTCTCCATAGAAATAAGCTGATTCAATTTTATCCCTGTACCTCCTAGCTAATAGAGTCTGGTGACCTGAGTTTTTTTCTATTATTATGCTCTATAAATATTGGTAAAATATGAGAAAATCTACAAACAAACCATATCCTCTCCTCTCTCCGCCCTTCTATAAAAATCGCTGATTTCACACATGAATTTCTATAGACAAACAGACAGCTTTTCGCTCAAGCAAAAGGAAAGAGGAAGTTATTTCTCAGGAATAGCTTTTTCATAGCCTCTTCGAATGCTACATGACCATATCTCCCACTTTTTATTCTTATAAGATTATAGTAATGTTCTGTATAACTTTGTTCGGTTCGGAGTCGTAGAATTGAATTGAACAATTAGGATGTTGATATTGTCTTACTTAACATTTCCCAATAAGTGCGTAAAAACCACTTTTGTAAATCCGATCACTTTTGCATTAATGCGTAAGAACGTTGTGTAAAGGCGGATGTAAGTCAGCTCATCTTACTGATATGTTCGTAGTTTGTATGAAATATTCACTCATTCAGTTTTGTTTTCAAAATACGGAGAAGGAAGAATACAGGCATAAATTTCACAGTCGACCGAAGACAAACAGCAGAAGCTGAAATTATGAAATTAAAAGTATCATTCTGTGATGGAAAATTACGAATGTAATTCGTAACTCAAACGTGAATTGAATGAGACAGCAATTGAACTACAAATTAGTCAGACTAGACCAAATTTAAGGAGCACATCTCTCATGGTTATAGCATGAATTTTACTAAAATTATTTTTTCACTTGCTGCAGTGATAATAAAGTGTTGTCCAAAATTGTAAGTGCTAGGAATGCAGCCATGCCACTAAAATCAGAATAGTGAAAATATGGAAGAATCCTACCAGCCGTGCTAAATAAATTGCAGAGGAATTTAACTTCAAATCCCATTTTATATAAAATGTGTCACTCAAACGTGCATTGTATGGGACACTTTCTAGTTAATTATTTAGTTAATTATTATTTAGTTTAGTTATTTAGTTAACTACACTAGGCAACAAAATTTTGGACTAGAGCAACCAAATATCTTTCCTAGGGTAATTTGGTGGGCTGAATTCCAATCTGTTATTGGTTTTTCTCTATCGGGTCAGGTTTTCGGTATACAACAACAAATGTTTTAATTCGTTTTTTACATAAAAAAATCATTAGTTTATTTAAAAATCAATGAATTCTCAAAAGTGAATGGCGTTATTTGAACGCCGTTTGTATTTTGTTGGTTCGGTGTCACGTATTAGAGTCTAGCAATAGTCTCCCAGCACGCTTTTGTTCCAAAATCCTTCATAATCTCTTTGAATTTTCAATAAATCTTGTGAGAACGCTCCCCGCACCTAAGTTTTGTGGAAAAAAACGTAAATGCGAATGAAGAACATGGATTCTGAGTGACATTCGTGCATCTAACTCGTGATAATTTTTCAATAATTCAGTAACAATTTGTCTGTATTTTTCACTCTTATTGTTTCGAAGAAAACTGTTAACGATGCTCTTGATAGATTTCCAGGCTGCATATTCTTTCTCCAATAAACGTTGTGAAAAATTGTCATCATTCATTAGCTTCCTGATCTAAGGATGATTTTAGCATAGCAAATTTTAGGAAAAACCGCAAACAAATATTTAAATGCCGCATCATCTATGTTCAGAGCCTTAAAAAATTTCTTAAAAAGATCCATTTTTATGTGCAGCAACGGAAGAAGGACGTCATTTGGATCAATTAATGGTTTGTTTGAAATGTTTTGTTTACCTGGTGAATACTCAGTTCTTTTTGGTCACTCTGTTCTGACGTAATGATGCCATGTAGCGTGACTATCCCATAGACAAAGGAAACCACAACTTTTTGTGAAACCTCCTTGCATACCAGACAACAAACCAATGACCTAAAACAGATTCATTTGCAGTTACTTACGATAGTCTATGCTCGTATGTTAAACTTTAAGTAATGTCGAAATTACTGTCATTGATTCGTAGTTTTCCTTTGTATTAACGGCATGAGCAATTGACATGGATGGTTTTCCATTCCAATTATGCAAAAGAAGAGCCTTTAAACTGTACTTATAGGTAGAGCCATCAATAAATGATCTCCACTCAGTTTTGTCATACGGCTGGTTCATTTTTTTAAATAACCACCAACATCACTACATAGAATAGAGTGTTTCTTTTCAAAATATGCAGCCAATTCCAAACTTCTATCTCTATAAATTGTAAATTTTGTCCCAACTAGAAGATGTTTTCACTGTTACATGCGTGAAGCTAGTAATTGAGCGTCTTGCTTCGTTAAATGTAAATCCAGAATTAGATCATTCAGGTCAGCTGGAGTCACTAAATGGCGTTCATTATCAGCCTGATACAGACTACCACAGCTGGTGAAGGATGTTTCGGGCTCATTGCTCATAGCACTACGAATGACTGGTAATGGATCATTTGGTGGACGTTGAACTGGTTTGGAAACCGATGGGACATTCACGTAAGTAATATTTTTTCGAGTTTTCATATTGAATCCAGCGACTTTTGTTAAACATAAATAACAATCGGTTTGGCGGTTACTTGACTCTCTCCATAGTACTGGAATTGAAAAATCGAAATAGATCTTCTTGCCATTTGACCACGTGTATAAAACATTCCTGCAACTATTACAAAACATTGTCGGTGTCCACGGTTTGTTTAAGTTTCTGTCAGTAAAATCAAAATAATGTAAATATGCATATTTTAATGATTCTGATATTGCATATCCTTATTTTCCAACCAAAATATTCACCACACACAAAGCAAGAATAGCTTGAATCAGTAACACACGATCTCCCTTACATGTTTAAATGTTACTATTATGAAAATTTAGAATGAATGTGGGCTTCTGTCAAATTAACAATTATTAAATTTTATTGGCAGTATTGACTGTTTTACAGCATTGCCAACACGCAATAAAAAATGAACATAATGTGATAGTCCAACTTTTATGCCAGATTCGAATTCGAAACATGTTTCGTTTCTGCAATCAGTTTTTTTTTTCCAAATTTGTAGACCATTATTTTTTATTTAATTAATTGTTTATTTAACTTAGCATGCAGCATACATATTTTGCAGCGAACTCAAATGTATCTCCTTGCCAGGCATTTTAAGTTATCATTCATACAATTGGCCAATTTGGCAGTAATTTTAAGCGGAAGACTTTAAAAAGTTATAGCTTTTTTCTATTATTACCGCTTTATCTTACAATACAGTCTACGCCACCAGAATAGGGTCAAGCATTTTGACTGAAATAAGTGCAGAGTGCTGCAACAATAAAGGGTGGAGAGGGCTGTGCCATTACTTTTATGTTGTTTATACACGTTTTTAAGAATAGAGCAGACAAAATGAGTGGAAAATATTTACCGTACCCCTGTGCAGACTTTTGTTTGTCTCGTCATAGGTTCAAATAAAACAGTAGTAATTTTTATTATAAAAAGATATTTTTTTAATATCTATTTTTATTTCAACAGAAAGTTTAGCTAAAATTAATAACTTGTACTTCCGCCTTTGCTTAAAATTACCTGATAAATGCGTTTAGACATAAATTTGTACAGAGACGTGATATATTCTAAGTTAATCTCATTCCAAGCCTATTTTATCGCCATAATTAAAGTGGCTTTATCATCAAATTGTCGACTGGACTCGTACGCTTTTCTTACAAGCCATCCTCACACGTTCTCGTTGATGTTAAGTTCTAGCGAGTACGGTGGCCACTCCAAGACATTGACGTTTTGCTCGCTTATTCATAATTTTACAACCCTTGCTTTGTGGAGAGGAGCATTATTATGTTGAGACGTCCATTGTGAGTGTCCAAAAATGTTGGAAAAATCCGGAAAAGCCCTTTGTAGCAATTAGCATTCATTTTTGGTCTTTAAAAATTATAAATCGACCATATTAGGAGATCGCTCCCCACACCATTACTCCTCCTTTGCAGCTATGTCGACGGTCCAAATGTATATATATATATATATATATATATATATATATATATTATATCCATCCGGACTATCAAGATTAAACTTCTTCTCATCGAAGAATACGACCCAATGCCACTCCTTGTTCCAAGTCATGGGTTGCTTAGCAAAGTTTAATCGTTTTGCTCTCCGATCGCGACTTAATGGAGATTTTTTCTGCCATTTTTTTTTCTTTTTAAGTACTCGGCTCGTTTAATTACTCGCCTCACTGTAGAAAGACTAGCAGCCTCACCGGTTTTAGCCTTAATTTTTTGTACAGAATCAGCAGAGTTGGAGGCTGCCCTGAGGATGGCTCTACCATCTGCAGGCGGTGTGGTAGCATGGGTACATTCCCTTATATTCATTCCATAGCTTTCCTTACCTCTTAAAAATTTGGCTACTACATCTTGACTTGGTTCCACATTTTAACAATTTAATGAGTTGTAAGCTTTTCATTGTGTAGCTCTAAAATCTGCGTTTTTTCTTCGGTGCTAAGAACTTTACCTCGACCCATAATCTTTTAATCAAATTAACTTAGGCGTATAAACTGATAATACTTGCTTTTTCGACAAGTTGATAAAAACTAACTCGATTATTTATCGTTAACGCTCTTGAACCTATTCTAGTGGCGTATTTTGATAAAAAAACAAAGTAGTAGGCGCCGCAAAACGGGTAATATTTTGCATTCAGTTTTGATGCTCCATTCTTTGCAATGATTGATTTAAAAATAAAACTAATGTCACAGCCCCCTCCTCCCGTAGTTGTTCCAGCATTTCACAGTTATTTCTAACAAAATGCTTGAACGTATTCTGGTGGCGCGGACTGTACCTGGCAATCGGCCACTCCAAATCTGAAACCACTGATATTTTTGCAACCTTGTAGAAGAACTTTGGTTGAAGGTACATGTAAGTCAGTTAAGCCACTGTAATTTCTGTACTGCTTCAAAGATTATTTCTTTCAAATATCGGCAGTGACTGAGTGTAACATATCCTTTCTGTGGTTGGAATTGTTAATGATTCGTTCTAGCACTTAGGGCGATACCAGGCAAAATGTGTGACTAATGTCGGTTTCCAAAAGAAAAAATCTGTTGGTGTGATCTCATACGACCTAGGTGACAGTTCCACCGACCACAAATATGAAGTTGATTATCCACATAATTGTTTTTTAATAGTTTCATTGTTTTGTGGCTGCGTGTTGTAGATACTGTGTCGTTTTAAATTTTTCAGTGATGAAATACCAAAAGGCACTGAACGAAAATATGGCAGTTGGACTATTTGTTTGCTAATAAAATATCTATTGGAAAGATTATCTCTACGTGAATCACAAGCTATAAGCTGATGTGAGATCACAAACAGAAGTTATCTTGGTTTAGAAGACGTAATCCGTTAACAAATATGAAGAATGGTCTTTTCCATAATATGTAGCAAAGATTATTCAATACAGCCATTATTATTTTTATATTTTGAAAAAGTACTTATAAATTAATCATTCCATTTTTGAGTTGTATTACCTCCTAATAGCATAGTCTGCTACATTGTTTGTACATCATTCTTTGAAGTGCTTAAGAATTTCACACAATTCTCTTTGTCTTACACCAAGATTTATCACAAAATACATTTGTAACGCATTTGCTGGAAAATATTATTTATCTTCCGATTGTTGAGCGACAAAATCATCAATCATACTTTTGCAAAAGTAGAAGGTATTCTGAATTTTTATAATCACTACACATGTATTTTCATCACAGAGTATTATTTGCTAAACATCCTGCTGCCACAGATATTTACACCGTAACGAACGCAATCGCAACAGTACTAACCCGCCTCCTTGTGAACAATATAACGACTTGGTATACAAATAAATATTGAAATGCTTTTAGGAATCGTCAATACAAGGACTATATGCAAATAATGGCACTCACGATAAAGATAAAACAGAATTACTGAGAAAGAAAACGACCTGAAGAACACTTCATTATCATCAAAGCAGTCATCGTCATCGTTCACAGGTTTCTTGGCGTTATTGGTGAAAAATACTTTCACAAGTGGAAACAATCGACACGTACAAGTGTTTTGACGCCGCGATTTAAATTTCACAAACAAGATTCCCCTTTACGAATCCACTTCTGTGTGGTTCTTTATACGTTCTGCTAGAGTTTACAAAAGTCTAGTCGATGTTTCGTTCTCGGTTCTAAGAAAAAATACTTAAAAAGTGAACAAAATCGAATGGAATTCACTATTTTGGTTTTTATTATTCGCTCACATAGCTACAAATGGAAATCATGTGTGCATCGGCACGTATTTGAAAGGATATGAAAAAGACTTTTGCATATGTGTGGTTGTGTGGTGCACCGAACCAGCAGCGGAATCCATGGCATGACTTTGGATGGCAATGCCTTTCTCTATCGTAGCATATAGGAGGGCTTATAGCAGGTCTCAAGGGATCCATAAAATCATATGTATACTCGTATATATGCCGCTTCTGGGGAATACAGTGTTATGATGTCTGCGAGAATTCACTTTTGCAATTTTAAAGTCTAAATTCATTGTGCATAAGATTTAAGTAAATTTGTTATTTACTCCAGTTTAATATCGGTAATGTATTAATTTTTAATAGGATTGATACGTGATTAAACAAAGTATATACGAGGTGTGATCGAAAAATAACCGTTATTTTCAATTTTTTTCACAAAATATTTCTATTATATTTCCTTTAAAGTAGTTCCCCTTAAACATAATACACTTGTGCCAGCGTTTCTTCTAATCCTCGAAACACTTCTAAAACGCACTTTTTGGTAATGCCAACAGTTCCTGCTTCGATTTTTCTTTCATCTCCTCAATCGCAGCAAAACGCTTTCCTTTCATCGGTGTCTTCAGTTTTGGGAAGAGAAAAAAGTCAACGGGGGCCAAGTCCGGTGAATACGGTAGTTGAGGCATGATTGTGGTTTTGTTTTTGGCCAAAAACTCACACACAAGCATCGATGTGTGAGCCGATGCGTTATCATGGTGCAAAATCCATGATTGGTTTTTCCACAATTCTGTGCGTTTCTGACGAATTGCTTCACGCAAACGGCGCATAACTTCAAGATAGTATTCCTCATTGACCGTACGATCTTGTGGCAAGAGTTCATGATGCACCACGCCGTTGCAATCGAAGAAAACAGTGAGCAAAACTTTCATATTTGACCGAACTTGACGTGCTTTTTTCGGTCTCGGCTCTTCTGGACGCTTGCATTAGGATGATTAGGCTTTGGTTTCAATGTCATAGCCATACACCAGTTATGACCTTTGTGAGGAAATCTGGATCGTCGTTGCCGACGTTCAACAGCTCCTGAGCGATGTCCATGCGACGTTGTTTTTGCTCAAAATTTTGCAATTTTGGAATAATCTTCGCTGCCGCACGTTTCATGCCTAAAACATGCGTAAAAATTGCGAACGATATGCCAACATCATCAGCAACGTCTCTAATACTGACTCGACGATTATGCAAAATTATTTTCTTCACTGCTTCAATGTTTCCATCGGTTGTTGACGTGCTCGGGCGACTAGGACTAGCATCGTCATTGACATCATCTTGGCCTTCTTTAAAGCGGTTATAATACAGTTTCTTTGATCGATCATTTTTCCGAAGCACATTAAAACACGACTAACCTTTTCATCTGTCAAAAACAAACTGGCAATCCAAAATGTCTCATGTTGTCAACATATATAACAGAGATGTGTACCGACATAAAAAATGCGAAAATCGAACAATCGAAACGAAACGAAATTTGAAAAAACCCGTTTTTTTATCACGTCTTGTACATAAAATTTGGCTAAATTCACACCGAGGTGCGAACATTTTATATTCAAAGCTTGCTGATGTGCGCCAAATTTGTTAGTCATTACTTGAGGTACCACGAGGGCGGTCCCAAAATAAGCCGATCTCACAAAGAAGACATAAAAATATTGGAAAATATTTTTTACTTTTTAACATAATTTCCTTTTTCCAGCGATATTCAATAGCTTCTATACCCTTTTTATAAAGGGTGTTCGTCGGCTAGGTATACTATTTTGTTTTGCCGCTATTGTGGTAAAAATTATTCTTCACAGTTCATATTTGGCAGTCGTGAAGTAAGGACGTGGCAAATTTATTATAGAAAAATATTCGATAAAACAACGTGTTTTAATCGTTAAAACACTTTATCGAAATCAATCATCGATTACTCTGACGATGAGAAAGTTACGTGCAATTTTTGGGAGAAACAACGTGCCAAAAAGACGCACCATTTACCGTGTAGAAAAATAAGAGTCTGGAGCTGATAGGGCCAAGCATGGACCATAACATACTGCAAGATCTCTGAAAACATTACTGCTGCTCAAGAAAGTGTTCAAAACAATCCATCAACCTCAATTCGACGCCGCGCTCAGGAGCTTGGTCTTCAAAGAAAAACTTTGGCCAAAATTTTGCACAAGGATTTGCATTTGTTTCCATTTAAGATTCAGTTGACACAAGAACTTCTTCCACAAAACCATTTACGCCGCCGTACATATGCCAATTTGATGTTACAGCTCGCCCATGCCAACGCCGATTTTCATGAAAGAATCATAATGAGTGACGAGGCATATTTGCATCTGGATGGATATGTGAATAAACAGTTCATCAGTCATCTTTGCGTCCATTAAAAGTGACAATCTGGTGTGCAATTTGGTGAGGAGGAATCACTGGACCTTACTCCTTTGAAACTGAAAATGGCGTAACGGTAACTGCCAATTGGAAGCGATGTTGTGATTTGATTGAAAACTTTTTAACACCACAACTGTATGCTTTGGGCTTGATTAACATGTGGTATCAACAAGACGGTGCCACATCGCATACAGCCAGGATTACAATGGAATTACTGCGAGACCTCTTTCCACAACAAGTTATTTCAAAAAAAGATGATTAAGAACTCTCAAACTGCTTAAAATAGCCATCAACCGCAGACTCCATCTCTTCATTGTTTGCAAATCTTCTACCACCGAGCAATTTTTTTAAATTTGGAAATAGATATTTGTCCGAGGAAACTAAATCAGGCTAAGAAGGTGCGAATGCAATTCGAACTTTAATTCATTAATTTTGTCATCACAATAGTTGATGTGCGATATGTACCTTTATCTTCATTTCCTTTGTCTTTTTTGCCATAATTCTTCACCTAAACGCTGCACTAAATTAGCATAATATTCGCCGTTAAGACGCCATGATCTTGTCTGCAGATGGAACCGTTTTCGCCTCCTGTGGACACGATTCTCCCATTCCATTCCACTGCTTTGACTGATCCTTCGTTTCAGATGTGAAATGGTGGATCCATGTCGTATCCATGGTAATAAATCGACGTAAAATACGGTTTTATTGCGGTGAAACATCGCCGAAACATCTTCATAACACTATTTTCGCCTCAATTAAAAGCAAGCGCGGCAGCTGCGCGCAAGCTTTCTCATCATAACATTTTCGGCGAACATTTTATATCCAAAAATTAACTAACACTTTTTGAATAAAATTTTGATCGAAAACCATGGATCCTCTTCAAGCTTGCCATGAGCTCAGAATGATTCGAAATTGTAGACTGGCAGAATTTTGTAATCTTATAAAGGAAGATTCTAAGCGAAATACGTTGCATTTCTGCATGCGATAAGACAATCTGTTGAGAACGACGCGGAATTGTTTTAACACAGTCACAATTTTCCGTTGTTACTTCAGTACTAAATTTAAAAATATTAAACCCCGCGGACTTGTAAACCCCAAGTTTTTTTTCCTCCATGCATTAAATTGTCACCCTAACGCGTGCACATACACTTGCTAAGGATACAAAGATTTGTATTCATGTGTGTTACATACAGTCAGTATACGTCAGGATGCGCACGTTTTGAAAAGGAAGCTGTGTATTGGCAGTTGCCACCACAATGAATATCACATGGTAGTGGCTGCCAGAAAGTAGAGAGAGATGTTCTGTTTTTTGTCAAAAAAAAAAGAAAAGATATTCAATTGAAACAATGGCAGAATTTAAATGTTTAACAACTTATAAACGTTTTCATTTAACTTTTCGTCAATGGTTTAAATGAAGGAGATTCGGTTTAGAGGTAAACAATTTATGGCGCTTTTTGGTGTAAGTGAAGTAGACGACGGTCAAATAGACATTTTGATTGCTTTATTTGCAAATGGAAAAATAACTTTAGAAAACATAGGGAATGAGGGTGTTGTATCCAAAGGATAAAACATATGTATTATATATAAATTGGTTTGTATATATCTGATGATAAGCGAAATATTCTCATGGAGTCTTACGGCGATTTAGCACTGCTCGTCTACCAGAAACTTCTTTAGACATTGAACAGTCTAATTCCGAGTTCAATTATTTCAGAAAACTTGGGAATCTGTGATGTAGGTTAGGTCAGGTCAGTGTGGCAGTCTGAGCAGACAGACTCACTTAAAACGCATAGTCCGTTGTGATACCACGAAAACTAGGGATACGGATGTCCATAGTTTCCCCCGTTGAATCATTCTGAGCGCCTCAAGAAGCTCTTAAGTCAGACAGTAAGATCTCTTAGGTCGCTAAATGAATGAGAGCCCAGTGTTGATCCCTGCCTGTTCGCCAGGGCGAGGCAATTCCAGAGAGGGTGTCCTATAGACTCCTCCTCCTCTTCATCCCCACAGTTCCTGCAGAAGTCAGTAGTTGCAACCTTCAATCTCATTGCATGTCTTCCAATCAGACACTGTGATGACGGACACAAGTAATGAGACGTCGGGTCTTGATTTCGACAACAGTTTGAATGAACGCTTCAGATTTAGGCGAGGCCACATCTGTCTGGATTGATTACAGCCTCGGACAGACGCCCATCTACCATTTGCTGCAAAATATGCTCAATCTCGCAGTACGAGCTTACAAGTGGCTAGAGGCATGCCCCCGAACTCCAATTCGGCGAGAGTCTGTAAGGTTGTCCCTAATATTGCCATCTCGTCAGCTATTCAGGTTTCCTGGTATGTCCCTGTGGCCCGGCACCCACACAAGGTGAATGTGGAAATGCTGAGCCATCTCGTTAACAGATCTACGGCATTTCAGGCCTAATATTGAGTTCAGGAAGTTAGAATCCAGGGATTATCTATGATATACTCGTACCTCTCATAAAAATGTATCATTTTCTTAAATTTCAATGCTGCTTTCGCGATTTGTAACTGCAGCTATGAGGTAAGGTTACAAATTATAAGTTTATGCTAAGCCAAATACGAAACAGGTATTTAGGCAGGGAGGCAGTCTATCGTGCGACCTCTTGAACATACTGTTGGAGATGATTATGAGAGAAGTTGCAGTTAACACGACTGGTATCATCTGTAATAAAAGTTATATTCGTAAATTATGGGAAAGAAAACGAACGACATTGTGATACCCCTTATGAAATTTAATTTTTCGGCTGTAGATCCTTTTTCGTTGACTCCAGTTACATACATTTCTGTTAATTGTATCGTGTTATAATGCATCACAAAATGTAAAAAGAAGTGAACCGGATAACCACGCCCACACTGATAACTTCCATACAAATAAGATTATTTTAACCACGTATTCCCGAATTCATACTTTCCTTCAATTGTTAGTTGAGCGAAAGAAAATGGACTGGTTTGCCACGTCTCTTAGGGCATCACGCACATAAAACGATTTATTTAGCAAAGTTTGGTGGTTCATCTGTGATATTGTGCGCAACTAAATTATCGCTGCTTTTTTTATAAAAATGCAACTTTATTATGAAGACATGTTTACAAATGATTCATTCATTTTCCCATTTTTCTAACAAAGCTCGAATTCCGTCGCGGTAAAACTGTTCATCTTTTGAAGCTATTTACGATCTAGACATTCCTTGACGTCGTCGTATAAATGGAACTGCTGGTCAGGCAGACCATGAGCCATCGAACGGAACAAGTGATAATCGGGCGGCGCAATATCTGGAGAATATGGTGAATGGGGTAAGGCTTCCCATTTCAGCATTTCCAGGTTAGTTAACGGTCGTGCCAGGTCGTGCCTCTCCGCATATTGTGGGAGTTTCTAGGGCAGAACTCGGCTCAATCGCATTAAATGAAGTCGACACCGATCCCCAGTGTTGGTTTCACTTGGTTTCAACAGCTCGTAATAAATAAAACCGACCTGGTCCCACCGAATAGAGGGCATAACTTTAGCAGTGTGAGTATTCGGTCGAGGCGACGACGTAGAAGCATGTCATGACTTTCGTTTTTTTGAATTGCTGTAATGAATCCACTTTTCATCACCCGTTACGAATCTCTCGATGAGTTTCAGCCGCCGTTATCTTCGATTGAAAGAAGAAAATCAATACTTCCCGCATATCACGATTATTTGGCACAAAATCATACATATTCACACAACCAAAAGATTTTAACGACTAAATAAAATCACTATTGTGTCGAGGTGGTATGTTTGCCATATGCCTAAGCCTGGCTCGTGACGTTTAGGTTATGGCAGAATCAACTAGTATTGGCGCCATCTATTGGCAAACAGTGGGAGCATAGTTGCGCACCTATATCTAAGTGGGTTTTTTTTTGTACTGTACTCTGATACAGGTTATATTTGATAAGAACATGGTGATTAAGCACGTCTTTGGTGGCACCCACACACATTTGCCTCAACGAAAAAAATCTTGGGTAAATGTGTTTGTAAGATTATTCACTTGATTGCAATTTCTAGACTAGTTGTCTGGCAGTTAGTTATTAGTATTCTGGCCAGCATTAAAATACTGAATAAAATATTGCTCACTTAGTGGCCATCAAGGTTTCTGCCTTTCACCTTACTTGACAGTAAATAAATCGTTGTAAATTTGCTTTCCCCCCAAATACATGCATTTCTTTTCATACTGGCAACCACCTGCTGTTGCTATTTTGCCGAAAATTTCAAATAAGAAACCAGAAGCAGATTACCATAATTAATTTGAAAGTCAGAACATAAATACGTTGGTTTAAATGACAAAAATTGTATCAATTGTTCATGTAATTCATTTAATCGTATGTTATTGTTCATTAGATGCATTTCACTCATTGGGGAGAAGTACATAATATAGAAATGGACGGATGAGTTACATACGCAGTCTAATATATGCCGTACATGTATACAGAGGTTTAACAAACTCCATTATAACCAAATGAAATGAAGTTCATTACAATTCAGATCTTTTGTGGCTTTAAAGCTTTAAAATGTATATAACATTTAGCTTGTCAGAAAAGAAAAAGAATTATAATATAAAATATCTTAAAGCTTATCTACTAAGTTTTGGCAAACATTAGCCCAGACAAACAAGTAGTTATTTATGTTTCCCTTGGAGTGGTATGATAATATGGGGTGATTTTTTAAGATTTAAGTTTTTCAGGTTGGCAGCATTGGTTGGTAATGGCGTCCAAACGTCATCTGTCAAAGTGAAAAGTGTACAGTATACTCTGCCATTTCATCATGGAAATACTAACAAACGAGCAAAAAAACTCAGAGTACTCTCACCATATGCCACTGTCAACATTTCAAGTATTTTTGAGCACTTAATTCCATTTGAGGCAACTTCTTTGATCCAGTTTTTTCGATAGCAGAAAATCACCGAACACGCAAAACTCTGGTCTTATTTATGCCTCTCACAATCAAACTAAACATGCTATATGGATAAAACCGCCAACATATCTTCGATACGGGTGTACCAACATAAAAAAAAAAAAAATAATTGAAAGTCGAATGTACGTAGTGCTCGAAATTTTAAAATTCACCTTATTTTTTGAACACACCTCGTATATACTCATACACACACATATGTACACATACATAGATAGTTATGTGTATTTTAGATCCAACACACCAACAAACATATTTGCGAATAGGTTTAAAAAATAAATATCATGATATTATGTCATTTCGGTTGCTTTAAAACTATTCTACCGATGATGACTTTTTGTTGTTATCATAAGATTATTTAGATTATGAACAGTCAAGGGGGAAATAACAGGAGATGAAAATTGATTTTATTGCTTTCATTCACAAAGCCTTTTCATTCCTTTTTCTTGTGTTTTTGACTAATATAATTGAAACTTTTTTTGCCATTAAATTGAAATGGAATGGTTTAGGGCATTTGCATTTTTTATTATATACACCTGCTAGACCAAAGACAGACAAATAAAAATGTGGGAGAATTTTAAGATATTATCACTGAATTCTAAAGATTTCATTTGTTGCCTATCTGCGATTTGAACATTCTGGAGAGGTATTTTAAAGCCCAGCAAGGAAATGTTCCAAAAAGGAAAACCTATTCGATACGAATAAACATCAATGTTGCAGACTGTATTTCAAATATAAATTGAAACTAATGTTGTTTAACCATTTTTATACCTTCACCCGGAGGTATGATGGTATATATCCTTTGATACGTCTAAAAATATAACATTCAGAAGGAATCATAGTACGAAGTACCTTTTGCCTAATTGCATTTCTGGCCATCTGGCTAGCTGGTTGATTGGTAGACACGATAACTGCCTTAAATCTCTATGGAACATTTTAAAATTTAAAATTATAATCAGTTCACCACTTCTGGCACCCCTCATGAAAATTTACTGACTTTCCGAGATTCAATTTGCCCGTGTAACTCATAACCTGCAGTAATACAAATAAACAACGGATATAACAAAAAATATATTCTTATGTTCATGTGACTTACCGTGGCGCGATGATGAAAATACGCCCCTATCGTTCTCATGATTCCCGCATGCAGCCACCAATCATTACTTGTGCGGGAAATCTCAAACTGTGATAAAAATAGAAAGCGTGTAGGCTCAGTGAAATGAGCAGCTGTTCCTTATCTCATTCATGGGATTTAAGGGAGCTATTTGTTTGCATTCTTAGGTTTATATTTTTTATGTAATTACACCAATTTGATACACTTTCTGTGTTTTGAATGGTAGTTTCTCAGAGGGAAAATGCAGTATAGTTTAATTTAACAATTTTTCGATATGTAATCATTTCTCTTTGGTTTGGAAAGGGTTTCGTTTCATTATTTTCTTCGGTGTTTTCATGATAAAATTGATTTAAGCTTAGCGGCTTATCAGGCCACTGCATTCGATCCTAGTGTTGGGGCTGCCAACGACCACTGTGCTGGTGAGTTCAGTTTCAGTAACAGAAGTTACCTACTGGCCTAAGACGCATCGGTGTTGGCATGCCATTTAGGTCTCTTAACTAGTCGTCTTCTCACTTTAGTTACCATCAAACGGATGTCTGATGGCATTACCAGGGAATACTTGCTCGAAGGTTGGATGTCGTGGGCTGCTTGGGAAATTCTGCAGAGGTAACTGGTTTCTTCCCAGTGAAAGTGAATAACAATCAGAGAGCCCTAATTAGAAATTTCCTCATAAGTGGTATGCTATACTAAATCAGCTTTTTAGCAATTACAATTCTTTGTTATTCTTTATATAAGTGTGGAAAATCGATCTAGTTACAACTCCCCTTTGTCCTGATACTTCCCTTACAAATTTTCCGATTTTCCTAAAATCAATTTTTCCTCTATAATTTCTCTAACTCAATGTAATGACTTGTAATTCTCTTTAAGACTTTAGAAAAAACACCTACTATAGAACCACCGATTTCACAGAATTTCTCAGCTGCATATTTCTTAGTAACTGTACTGAACTTAGTCTGATTTGGCACACATTATGTGTTTGGTGAAGTAAGCTCTGGGTCTGGAAAATGATGATATGGTCACACCCCTTCTGGTAGCCCCAAACAATTTGATCGATTTATTGAAATTTGGTTTCTATGAAATTTAGGTTTTGATACCTAATCCTCAGGCGGCAGTTATTTACATTTTGGCAATTGCATCGGATTATAAAACATCATAAAATTTGAAAAAATTAACTGGATAATAATGAGCTCTCTGGTAACTCCCGTACAAATTTCACAATATTACCCATGTATTCTCAGATTCATACCCATTCCGATTTAGCAAAAATCACTCTTCCTCCTAGAAACAATAATCAGTGGTCTTTCTGTAATTCCCAAGCGGAGTACATTGGAAAGTAAAAATTTTATTTTTTTGATTATGTTTAAATTTTAGGTATTTCTTAATGAACTTAACGACTCATCTCGTCTCTTCTGGCTCCCCTCGCAACTTTATACCAACATTAAAAAAAAGTTGGATGGAGATTGTTTAAAATAACGTGGCTGAAATGTCTATATTTATTATCAGTCGTATTGCATTATAAGGCAACATCGGCCTGCTAACCACTCCCCTTCTAGTAATTCTCGTACAAATTCTTTTTCTTCTTAAGTGGCAACTGGAATAGACATTCTTATCTATTATACGCCGCCCGTAGAAAATAATTCCGATTTTCTGCGCTTTGATCTTCTGAGCTTCTCCTCCAATTCGTCACACCAAGTTTCGATAGTATTTCAAAAGCCTGGTCCTTCCAACGGAGTTTTGGAAGCCCTCTTCTACACCGCTTATCGAGTTCTTTGTCGAAAACCTTCCGTACCGGAGTATTTGGGTCCATCCGCACAACATGACCCAGCCAACGCAATCGCTGTATATTAATGCGTTTGACCACGTCGATATTGGGTCTATAGATTTTCCAGAGTATTTTCCTCTCGAAAACTGCCAATACTGATTCATCCGTTTGCGTCATAACCCAGGATTCTGTGCCATATAACAGGACGGGTAGAACCAACGTCTGGTACAGTCGGATTTTTGTTAGTCGAGAGGGGGCTTTACCATTGAATCGCTTGCTTAGAGCATAGTAACATCTGTTAGCAAGCAACACTCACCTCTTTATCCCTATGCTGACATCATTGGTTTTGTTGACAGCGGAACCGAGGTAGATGAATTCTTCCATCACTTCAAAATTATAGTTGTCAACGTTCACACAGCGTCCCAAACGAATAGACTCTTTGTTCGCTGAAACCAAAAACTTTGTTTTGTCCTCGTTTACCACCAGACCCATTTTCGCTGATACCTTCTCGATGCTTGAGAAGGCTGCAGTAACATCTCACAGTTTTCTATCAATGATATCTATGTTATCTGCATATGAGAGTAACATATGGCTTTTGTTAAAGATGGTAACAGACGTGTTAACTGCAGCTTTCCTCAAAATCAAATAGTATGTTGAAGAAATCGCACGATAGACTGTCGCTCTGCCTAAATACTCGTTTAGTGTAAAAAGGCTCTCGTACAAATTACCTATTATAAAACAAAATATCACTATATTTAAATATTTCATTCAATTAATTATGCTAAATTCAGTATGATTTAGCACGCATCAGGAATTTCGGAAACTTAGTTCGGTGAAAGAAAATGAGCTGTAGTTGTACGCACATTAGGGTGCCACATATGCCAACTTGGAAAGAATCAATGGTTCCTCAGTATTTATATATATATTCAGACAATTACGGTTGCGCTTTTGTTATGGTGCTTTAATTTAGAATATTTTTTCATAGAAACCAAGTGATTAGCCCGTCCCTGCTGGATTTCTCATATTTTCCCATCAACACAGAAGAACGTTGAATGTAATTTCTGTGCAGATTTCTGTTGCTTTTTAATTCCCACTAATACGTATTTCTTTCTTCCACTGCTTTCTTGTTTTACGGTCACATCTCTTTGAGCGCTGTAGGGTCATATCGTTACAACCTTTTTTTGTTTACTCGCACGCTGTATTAATTGTGTATTCAGTTTTCTTTCACAGCCAAATACGAAAGTACTTATTTCAAGGACCCTAATTTTATCGCAAGCAATTAAAAGTTTCCACATTTTACACCTTTTATTCAATTTTCCTTTTTTTAGACAAAAAAAAATAATAAACATTGTTGTAAGGAAATTTTTCAAAACAAAGGATTAAAATGGTTGCGTAGAAACTAAGAAAAAAATATATGTTTATATAAAAAATACTGCTGGTTATTTATGTGGCCAGTGGAAATTAGTAAATGTAAGAAAATTCCTTGCTTACTACATAGTCTAATTTATAAAGATGTTATTAAATTGGCATGGAGGTAGCAGGAAAAAGTTATGGCAGTGTTGTTAATGAGATGCAGGTTTTTGTTGTTATTTATAGGTAGATGGTTAAAAACGAAGTAGCTTCTGCAGACTCTTCTGTGTTTGTTATATTGCTGCCTTTTATTATCGCCATTTCAAAGATAATCTAATTTACTTAAATTTCAGTCTAAAATTAGTTTACAGTGCACTATATTCGAATAAGTATATTTTCGGACCAAATGAAACAAATTTTTTTGTGTATGAATCCCACATTGAGCTGTTTTACGAAGTACAAAGGCAGACAAATGTGATCGTTGTTATACCCCCATCCTGAGGAATGAATGTATATACAAGGTGTCCATCGGGAAGGTATACTACTTTGTTTTGCCGCCATTTTGGTAAAAATTAGTCTTGACAATTCATATTTGAAGTAGAGACGTGGCAAATTTATTATGAAAAACTATTCGATAAACCAACGTGTTTTAATCGTTAAAACATTTTATCAAAATCAACCATCGATTACTGTGACGATGAGAAAGTTTAGAGGAATTTTCGGGAGAAACAACGTGCCAACAAAACGCACTATTTATCGTGTAGTGAATGATTTCGAAGAAAGAGGGCCTATAGCTGTTAGGGCCAAGCATGGACCAAAACGTACTGCAAGATCGGCTGAAAACATTACTGCTGCTCAAGAAAGGGTTCAAAACAATCCATCAACCTCAATTCGACGCCATGCTCAGGAGCTTGGTCTTCAAAGAACAACTTTGGCCACAATTTTGCACCAGGATTTGCATTTGTTTCCATTTAAGATTCAGTTGACACAAGAGCTTCTTTCACAAGACCATTTACGCCGCCGTACAGATGCCAAAAGGATGTTACAGCTCGCCCATGACAACCCCGATTTTCATGAAAAAATCATAATGAGTGACGATGCACATTTTCATTTGAATGGATATGTGAATAAATAGAATAGTCGGTTCTGGGCAATGGAAACCCCTCAGATTATTCATCAGTCACCTTTACATCCATTAAAAGTGACAGTCTGGTGTGTAATTTGGTCAGGAGGAATCATTGGACCTTACTTCTTTGAAACTGAAAGCGGCGTAATGAAAACGGCAATATCGTGATATGGTTGAAAACTTTTTAACGCCACAACTGCATACTTTGGGCTTGATTAACATGTGGTATCAACAAGACCCCATTACAGCGAGACCCCTTTCCACAACAAGTTATTTTAAGAAATGGTGATGTTGATTGGCCTCCACGGTCGCCTGATTTGACTGCTCTGGACTTCTTTTTGTGAGGATGTCTGGGCTTGAGCAGCTCAAAGAAAATATTCGTGATGAAATGTGTGAGAATGTAATGCAAAATGTGCTCAAAAGGGGTCGCATTTGTGAGGCTAACAGAGTCGGGCATTTATCTGATACTGTATTCCATACATAATTGCCGACATTTAATAAAACATTTATCAA
>JAHXMU010000250.1:2190228-2348163 GCA_019455685.1 Philornis downsi
GCAAAAACAACGTCGCATGGACATCGCTCAGGAGCTGTTGAACGTCGGCAACGACGATCCAGATTTCCTCACAAAGGTCATAACTGGTGACGAATCATGGGTGCATGGCTATGACATTGAAACCAAAGCCCAATCATCCCAATGGAAGCGTCCAGAAGAGCTAAGACAAAAAAAGCACGTCAAGTTTGGTCAAAAGTGAAGCTTTTGCACACTGTTTTCTTCGATTGCAATGGCGTGGTACATCATGAAATCTTGCCACAAGGCCGTACGGTCAATAAGGAATGAAGACGCCGATGAAGGGAAAGCGTTTTGCTACGATTGAAGAGATGAAAGAAAAGTCGAAACAGGAGCTGTTGGCGATACCAAAAAGCGCGTTTTAGAAGTGTTTCGAGGATTAGAAGAAACGCTGGCATAAGTGTATTATATTTGAGGGGAACTACTTTAAAGGAAATAAAATAGAAATTGATGAATAAGTAAATACTTTTTGAAAAATAGTCAAATAACGGTTATTTTTTTTATCACACATCGTACAGCTGACGAAAACTGTGTCCCGTGGTATTAAGTTACCATATACAAAATGTTGGTCAAATACCTTAACCCGAAACAACCCACTGTTACTATACGGTAACGGAGAGTAAGTCGTCTTATTTTCACTTATTAACAAAAAGGGGAATTACAGAATCACAGAATAAAAAACATTCAATCTAATGTCAAACATGTGTTGGTTGATAAACAAGTGCAATTTTATTCATTCTGAGTTGATTTAGCTAAGTTGTAGCATCTTCATTGTGGTCGCACAAAGTTAAAAATTTTTTGATTTAAGACATGGCACGTCGGTAAGTTCTCATTTCAACTAATAATTTTTCAACACATTTTAATGAGACTAATTGTGTTAGTAGCTAACAAGATAAACTATGAAACGTGATTTCATTTATTAACAAATTTTATTTCTTTGTATTATTTTTTTATATTTATTTTTAAGGCGTTGCCATATGGTAATCGTATTTCGCCTAAGGTACAATTTTTAATTTTTCCCATTTCGTACGAATTTTTCTGCTGTTTTCCAAGTTTCATATAAAGTTGTTAATATTTTGTTGTCATTATATAAATTTTGCTGTCTCTTAGGAATTTAACATTACAACAAATGCTTAATTATATTCAAGAGTTTGATGAAGCTGACGATGATGGTGAGGTTACCAATTTACCAACTAGCATTTACATTGAACCTCCCGCAGATGAAACATACGAGTATCTAGCGAAAATGATGCTGATGAAGAATGTGAGGGAATTCTAGACAACGTTTGCCCGGATCAGTTAAAAGGCGGCTGTGAGTTTGTAATGGCTAGTGAAGGGCATTTACAAAACGTTGATGAAGAGGGTGAACTTGGAGGCATGTTTAAAAAAGTAAAAGTTTAAAAATTTGTTTAACTTTTTAATCTTCAATTCGTTAGAGTCGAATGAGGAAGAGTTACCCTTTTTCACAGTTCAGTATATATTGCAAGAATTGGGGGATCTACCAAAGTACAGTAAAGTACGTCCAAAACTTTCCAATGTTGCATTACCGTCAGGAATCAAGAAAACGATATTCCAGTGGATAAAGAATGATTCATCACCTCTTGTTCCCATTTTTCCAGTTGCCGGGACGTACAGCCACATCAGCAATATGAAAAGTCTTTTTTATGATGCAATACTGACGCACATTTGTAAACAAAATGCATTATATGCAAAAAAGCACAGTGGACGAACTCAAATCTAACATGATTTTCATGATTTGCTGCTTTTCACAAATATTGTTTTCTTTTTTTTTTAATTTCAATAATCATGTTTTTGTACAGTTTTTTTTTTGCATAACTTAACCCAAGACGATCCATAATTCTATATGGTAACGCTAACGCTTTTCCACGCTTTTCTGGAAAACGGAACAACTTACTGAAAATCAACTTCATTTTCGTGCTCAGAAAGGCAAAATACATAAATATGATTCTTTTCAACAAAATATAAAACAAAAAAGTTTTGGGCAATACCGGGTTAACGTAAAATGACAACTGGCTCATAACAGCAAACGAATTCACTTGCATCCCATGAATAAGATATAGGTGAGCTTCTCACATGCATTGAGCTTAAACACATTTCGTTTTCAAACTCTCTCAAAGGGGTTTACAGTTTTATGCCAATTCAGAACATCACAGTTTGAAAAGCATTTGATAGACTTGTTGAATACTGAACCAGTCGAAGTGTTCGGCAGATACTTCAAGGTGACCGGGATCGAACCCGCGAACATGCGAACGATAGTCGGGTTTAAAGGGTAATTTTTTATCGTAGTTTTTTTTTTTTTTTTTAATCGAATAAAACACTCAAATTTGCATCATATATTACAAGTTTTATTAGAATCGATAAATTGGACTTTGCCATTAAATGTTGTCCGCGGCTTCGTCTCAAAATGTCCATTCGCACATATACTAATGACTGACATAACCCCACAAGAAATAATCAAGAGGCGTTATATCGCAAGATCTTGAGGGCCAACTCGGGAGATAAGCTGCTCACCAAATTCATCCCTCAACATATCCATTGTTTCACGAGTAGAATGGCATGTTGCAGTGTCCTGATGAAACTATATGTCAACTAAGTTTAACTTAGCCAATTGGGGCAAAAAAAAAAAATAAAATCGCGTATCATGCCTCGATATTGTTCGCCGTTGACGGTAACGTTTCTTCCACGGTCGTCTTCGAAGAAAAATGGATCAATGATGCCACCAGCCTATAAACCACACCAGACTGTCGTTGTTTTCGGGTTGCATCTGTAATGTGGCTGTTCATCACTCCAGATGCGACAGTTTTGCTTGGGTACGTATCCGTTCAGCAAGAAACCAGCCTCATCGCTGAGCACAATTTTTCGATAAAAAGTGGATTTTTATTGAGCCCATTTACCGAAACTTAGACGTTGTGGTAGGTCATTCGTCATTCCATGATAAAATGACAGAGTATACTGTACACTTTTCACTTTGACAGACCAACCAGTGCTGCCAACCTGGAAAACTTAAATCTTAAAATATCACCCTGTACTAACCGTTGCGCCACTGTCGGCCACTGACTTATAGATGTTTGAATTTTTAATTAGATGTCTGAATAGAATTAGTTTCAATATATTCTTTGACACTGGCTCGTCGTTTTTCATAGCCTAAGTTCTCTATATTATCTGATAGCAATCAAAGAACCCAAACCTAAATTTTCTAATACCGCCTTGTAGTTTGTGACAGTTGGAGTCTGGGTGCCACGGAATTTATAAAATTATTTTGTCTAAAATATGTTCTTTATAAAGAATAAGCAGGAAACTGAACCTAAGTTTTATTCAGCGGGATCAAAAAATTTGTTGGCTCTAAAAACAGTTAATTTCACGCGTTTTTCCCATAAACGTAGTAATTTCTATGAATTGATGAATTTGTCCTTAGTATCACAAAAAAATTACTTCTTATAGTCAGAGTTCGTTAGCAAAATCGCAAAATCACAAATTGTTTCTCATTCCTTCTGAAAATAAAACTAAGGTATACGTTGATTGATAGCTTGTTTTGTTTTCTCTTCATCAAATAAGAGCAAGTGCTTAAAATCTCATCAATTTCTGAGAAGTCGATATAAAATGAAACAACGAAACCAGTTCACCTAAGGATGTTCCGTTTAAAAATACAACAAGTCTGCAATATACTCGTATACTCATAGTAAAGAAAAGAAGTCTGTTTTTAATTTAAGTTTCGTTTACATCCACTCTGGAACTCTGCCCCATATTTTCCGATACGGTATCGTAACTTTCTCCTCTATGCCAACAAGAAATCCATAAAACGTCCTGCACATTTTATATAGACGTAAATAGCAATCATTTCTTTTTGGCAGAAAAAGAAAACAAAAAAAAAAAAAACAAAAAATAGAAAACATATTTACAAAACTCACAGGCAAGAACACACAACGTAAACAAGCGAATGTATTTTCAACTGCTAATAAGGATAGCACAGTAACTCCTGCAGCAATAACAACAAAGTAAAGAGGAAACCCGATACTGCTCAAATGAACTCAGCTCCGCATCAGTAGCATCATTGGCATTATTGTGACACCCAGAGCATCAGGATACATTATGCGGAACTGAACCAACAGTATCGTATCTATGTAGATATCCTGAGGCGACAATAGCTAACAAGAACGAAATTTGTTTTTGTTTTTTGTTTCTGCCTTTTTTTGTTTTTATTTTCCTGTTTGTTTTTATTTTCTTCTCTTATTTTGCTGCGTCTTTTTTTCAGGCTAAACTAACAATAAACTTTATCTCGCTTACGGTGTGTGGCAGCGGAAATTAGAATAAACTTTGTTAAACATCCTTAAGAAGGAGCAGCTGTCGTATATTTAGCAGGCAGCAGACACAGATTGAAATGCTAAACGTTCTTTAAATCCGGAGGAACTTCCATGAGGACGACAGGATGTAAGGTTTCTCGGTTGCAGACTTTTTTGTTTTTGACTGTAGCTGCTCTAGTGAGTATGAGTATTTGATGAATTTATGGGAAAAAAAAGTGAATATTTGACAGATTTCAGAAGAAATGAAATGAACATTTGATAGATTCCTAAACAAAATTTAAGTTTTAAGACTTTGTAAGTTTTAAGGCTTTGTTCCAATTTCTTGGAATTTGGAATTACCATTTATACAAAGTGTAGTAAAAAGACTTGCATTATTTTTGCTTGACATCACAGAATTTATTTAGCATAGTTATAAGGATCCCCAAAGTAATTCGCCATAGACAGGAATAGGTGGTTGGTTCTCTGTCCTTATAACCTGGAAGCATAGCAACTTCCTTAACATAACTTGGAACACAATTCCTCACCTATTTTCCAAAGTTAGCTACTTCTGAACAATGGCTACCTGCAGTCGGTCTAATTGATGATCGTGTAGGCTAAAATTATGCATATGGTCACAGGATAGCAGCACATAATAGACAATTCCTGTTAATTTACAAAACATACAGCAAACTTTGCAAGCATAGCCTGCAGTCGATCTAATTAATGATAGTATAGGTCAAAATTATGAATATGGTCATAGGGGAGCAGCTCATAATAGACAATTTTCTGCCAGTTATACAAAACACACACCCCTTTTTCCTGGATTGAAGGGCTTAGCTACAGTTTGTGTCGACTTACCACGAATCAATCACGACTATTTTCACTTGGAGTTGTTGTAATTGACCCATTTTTCATCATCAGTCACCATTCGATTCAGACATGAAGCGATTTTGTTGCGATTCAGTAGCGATTATTGTTCTATAAGTTTTATGTTCCAACAATTGCATGTATTAAGCCTCTTTTTGTACGGAGCCTTATTTATACCTTCTAGACTAAAGCAATCGGAAGTCAGACTTGGAATTTTACAATATTCGATCGGCATTTTTACGCGTTATGCGTTTCTGGCATTAAAATTACCACGACGTAATTGACGAAAATAAAATAGCGCATGTTTGCCATGTTACAGTATCAGTAACATTCACCCCTGCATTGTAGCCTTTATCTAAGAAAATTGTAAAATAGTAGTTGCGCAACCAATTTCCCGCTGTCTACCAATAGGTGGCGCCAGCTGTAAGTGCTAGTCGATTCTGCCATAACCTAAACGTCATGATCCAAGCATACGCATGTGGTCAACATACCGCCTCGATACAATAGTGATTTTTTTACGTCATATTCTTTTGGTTATGTGAATATATATGATTTTATGCCAAATAATCGTCATATGCTGGAAGTATTGATTTTCTTCTTCCAATCGAAGAAAACGGCGGCTGAAGCTACTGCTTTATGTGAAACAACGTGTCGAAATTGGTTTAGTCTCTTTAAAGACGGTGATTTTTGACGACCGTTCGTGTGAACCTTCGAAGATACTGAACTGACGGCATTGCTTGATGGGGATCCGTGTCGAGCGCAGGTAAAGCTTGCTTCAGTATTAGGAGTCACCCGCCAAGCTAATTCCAAGCGACTACAAGCGTTGGGAATGGTTCAAAATCAAGGAACTTTTGTTCCCTATGAACTGAAGCCAAAGAATGTTGAGCTTCGTTTTTTCGCCTGCAAAAAACTGTTTCGGCGACACAAAGCAAGGATTTTCTTCATTGTATTGTAACGGGTGATGAAAATTGGATTCATTACAGCAATCCAAAGAAAAGAAAGTCATGGGCCTAACGTGACCAAGCCCGTTAAAACCGCCATTTTATCCACATAATGGGCCGTACGATTATCACTTGCTCCGGTTGATGGCACACAGTCTATCAGTTCCATTCATATGATGGCATCAAGGATTGACTAGATTAGTTGATTCGAGCTTTGCCAGAAAGATGGGAAAAAGTAGTAACTAGCGATATGCAATAATTTCAATGAATGATTTTGAAACTTGTTTTCATAATAAAGTTATATTTTTATAAAAAAAAACAGCGAGAACTTAGTTCTGTTCCTATTATAACCTATTTTCCCCTTGATAGCGTTGATATTTAACGCGCTCAATACTGAATCAAACTATCACGAAACTATCAAAGTAGCTTCTTCTATACGAAATTTTATCTTCAAAACTGTTCATCTTTTGAGGCTATCCACGAATCCAACCATTCCTTGGCGTCGTCATATGAGTGGAACTGCTAGTCAGCCAGACCGTGTGGAATTGAATTGATATGGAGAAAGAGGTAAGACTTTCCATTATTAGCCACCGTTGCCATGCTGAAAATTACTTTTTTGTGTCTCTCCGCGTATTGGGGGCATTTCTCGCGCAGAGATCGACTCAGTCGCATTAATTGAAGTCTATGCCGGTTTGTACAGCTCGTAATAAATAGCACCAACCTGGTCCCACAAAATACAGAGCATAACCTTCGCAGTGTGAATATTCCGCCGAGGTGAAGACGTAGAAGCATAACCTCGCAGCCCCTATCAATTTCTTTTCTTTGGATTCCTGTAATGAATCCATTTTTCATTACCCGTTACGACACGATGAAGAAACACCTTTCTTTTTTATCGAAAAAACAACGCTCAAAGTCCCTGGGCTTCAACTCATAAGGAAGCCAAGTTAATTGAATTTGAATCATTCATGTTGCTTGGAAATGCTTGAAAATGGCTTGGTGACAAACTACTTATATTGAAGCAAGCTCTAACTACGTTTGGCACGGATCCCCGTGTCAATTCAGTATCTTCGAAGTTTTTCGTTTTCCTTCACGTGAACAGTCATCGACATCAAAATCGCCGTCTTTAAAGCGACGAAGCCAATCACGACACGTTGTTTCTCTTAAATCAGCATCTACGTAAACGTTTTGAAGCTCCCGATGAGCCTTAGCCGCCGTTTTCTTCGATTGAAAGAAGAAAATCAATACGTTCCGCATATGACGACTATTTGGCACAAAATCATACATATTCACACAACCAAAAGAATACGACGTTAAAAGGAAATCACTATTGTATCGAGGCGGTATGTTGACCACATGCGTAAGCTTGGCTCATGACATTTAGGTTATGGCAGAATCGAGTAGCACTTACAGCTGGCACCATCTATTGGTAAACAGCAGGAAATTAGTTGCGCACCTAATATTACGCCTATAATGTTCAAATACCTAACGTTTTCAGAAAACGCATTTTCGTGTTATTCGAAGAATTAATTTTTGCAAAAGTCCTGAATTCAGGCCTCAAATATCCGAGTAAAAAAGTTTTTTACAGATTTCTATGGAGTTGAAAAAACGCACACATTTCCTAAGGAAATGTTCATGTTTCAAAACCCATTGGCGGTATTTTATCAGTGCATCTGTATAACGTGCAAAAATCAATTTATTGTCATGATGTGCAGTTCAACCCTCGCACGTTAACGCAACTGGAAACTATTCCAGTCAGTTAAAGGACAACCTCCCAAAGTTTTATCCTAATTAGATGATTGATCTGTTAATTGATATCTATTTATTTAGATGACCCAGAAATGCATCATATGCTGGTTATATTGGCTGTTACCAGAATATTATAGAAAATTGTCCTAATATTCATTTTAAATATGTTCCAATGGAAGCAGGATTGCATTTACAATAAACATGTTCTCAATTTGATTTGTAAGTCTAGAATAATTTCAACGGAAAAAGCTACTAGGATATGGGCAGGCGAGTAAAAGACATTAAAAAAATTACAATCCTTTTTTTCGGTTTCAAAAGTAGAGTTATATAAAACACACATAAAGCTATGATTTCGATGAAATTTTTATTTTATTATAATTCTTGAACCTTGCAGTTATGTACGAAATATTAGATCATTTAAATGTCCGTCTCTGTATTGGCTGCAGCAGTGGATCACTTTTTTCGGATGCAGTAAAGCTTTTCCACAATCACCTCTGGGTTCTCCGAGCTCCATATGCGATAATGTTGCTTGTTGAAGAAAATGTTGTTCTGTTGAAAGCGTAAGTTTAAATCACCACTTTTGTAGTAAGTTTTAACTATTTTTACGCATTCTTCGGTTGTTAAACTATCAATATTCGTAATTGGCAAACGTTTCATCAAATGTATAACACTTCAGCTCACAGGTATTTAACAGCTGGCAACCTGGCCATGTTTCAAAATCATTAAAAGGATAACTCTGTATAAAAAGAAATCAATATTAAAATAACGACAAGTACTAAATGTGGGTTGATGAATAGATGTTGTGGTAGTAAACTTAATCTTTAAAATAGTAGCTCCTAAAGAAATCTCATAATAATAACATGGATAGTGTTTACGTGCACAAGTTTTCCTTACCCTGATAGTTGTAAGTTTTAATTTTTAAGTACACCCATAAGTACAACCATGCTGGTAAGAAAAGAGCTTTTACTCTACCATTCTAGCAGTGTAATAAAGCGGTCTTCTAACTCTCGCCCAAATATCAGTACTCATTTTACTTTCAAAAATGTTAATGCGGGGGGTTGATCGGACAGTGTTTTTATTACATGTGAAAGATAATGAGAAAAACGGGGGGATTGTATAATCCAATGATTTCAATTTATTGGCAAGGTTTTACCTTTTATTTCTGAAGTTTACAAAACGGAGATTATTCTATCAAACAGGGACTTTAAACGTTCAAATAAGTAGTTCATATATCGGATGTCAAATGAGTACGGATACTTGGGCGATTGCTAGCTGAGAGTTAGAATCCCGGTTAACCGAACTGAAAAATCAATTACTCGATAATATGCGATTTTGGAAAAACCAGCACATTTAATTGTTAAAACTTCGTGGGAACGGAACGGGCGAGAAAAAAAAACACCGCGGGATTTCAATTCAAAAAATTCTTTTTTTTTTATTTATTTGTGTTTATCATATTTTATACATACTAAAATAAACAATAGTTCTTATGTTATTTAACTTATACAACGCCCCATATTGGGGACTCTAGTACAATCTTATTTTATTATACTTAAGTGTTAATTTTTTGTTTTTTTATTATAATTAGTAATCCATGCGAGGAATTATGATAAATGTAATGCTATGAAAAATGAAAGAGGAGAAGAAAAACATTACGTTTATATTTGAGTGGGGGTAAAAGAGAGTCAAGTTGTAAAGGGGAAAATTCATGATAAATGGGTATTTATATTAAGTGATCCACCAGTATTTACTGGTGTCTAATCTGGAGATAATGCCAATATCTTTGTTAGGTATGCAAGTGTTAAATCATATGCCTGTTTCACTAACTGCGTTGATATTTATTGCCTTTGCTGTAGCCCTCCGATAATGATGGTAGAAAATTGGAACACCATCATCGTTTTGTATAGCCTTTCGTCTATCTAGATATAAGAAAGTTTCTGCTGGTACAAATCCTTTTTGAATTGTGTTCTCTATATAGGCCGTATTGGTATAATAGGGCGCACTAATAAAATTGTTTTCCATATATCGAGTACATCGCAAAATATAGTTTCGAATGAGTTTTATAATAAAATTATCTACTCTGCTTATATCGGCATTATTATACAATATTACATTTGATGTGTATTTTAAATAATCGCTTTGCGGAGATCTATGTGTCGATGTACACACTGTAAGAATTTTCCTTTCTAACTTACGTATTTTTTCCATGTATGCTGGGGAAATGTTGACCGTATGGTTCAACGCACCCATAAGTTATTATGGGTCTAATTGGAGATTCGTACAAGATGATTTTGGTTTGCGGTTTCAAGTGTCTTGAATAAAATAAGGATTTATTAGCCTAAAATGCTCTTTTGGTTTTTTTCTGAAGTACGATTAATATGATCATTGGAATACAGAAATTTACCTAAATAAATTCCGAGATACTTCACGGTGTCTACTACCTTAATTAATTCATTCGTTGTCTTGGATTTTATCATAAAAGATTTTCATTCTTTTCGGATATTGCTGTTGCATTTATTTACAGGTGAACGAAATAAAATGGGCTCACTCTTCTTAGTGTTAATTTTCATGTCCAGTCTTTCGCATACTTCTCCACGGTATCAAATGATAACTGTAGGGAATCAATGATTTTCGCAACCTTGTCAATTGGGCTATATAATATTATATCATCAGCAAAAGATATTATATTTTCCATCATATTGAGGAGGTCTAATAAATATATGTTAAAGAGTGTTGGAGCCATCACTGTGTCCTGTTGGAGGCCGTTACACAGTTTGTATTCTCTGCTCTTGGCACCGTTTTTACAAATTATAAAGGATTTCTAATTGATCATGTTATGTATTAATATTATTAAATGGTTGGGGAAATTATAATTTATTAGTTTGCATATTATTCCTGGAATCCAAACACTGTCGAGCGCTTTGTCCATATCTATAAGACATGCGCCCGTGCAATATTTCCTATTCCAGTTCCAGTTAATATCAGAGATAAGCACATTTATTGCGTTGATTGTGGAATGATTATACTTAAAACCGAATTGCCTGTCGTTGATTAGTTTCTTCTCTGAACAAAATTTTTGAACAGTGTTATTAATACAAACTTCAAAGACTTTGCTGATGTTTGGCATGTTTGTGTTTTTTTTTAAAGACATAGACATAGGATAGCGTAAATTTTGACATTACATAGTGGCATAGAAAATGTTAGGAGATAATATTTGAAGAACTTCGAATATTGCTTTTGTCAAAATAAAATGACGTTTTTCTCTTACACTGGCTATAATAATATTAAATACAATAATAATAAAAATGCTTTACAGTAATACAATAGTAATAGTAATACAAAATTCAACAATTCAAACATTTTTACAATTCATCAAGTAAATATCCATATTAATTTGATATGTCGAAATGGTTTGTCAGTTTTCGGTTTAGGTTCCAAAAACCTATGAGTAAAATTAGCCAATTAGAGTGGTCATTTGCATGACATTGCCAGAATGTCCATTCCAACACACTTGAGTTTCGAGTGTTGCTTTAAACTGAACTAATTGTCGTTTCAAAATCGCAAGGTAATTGAACTTCTTACAAACAAATATCCGCATTTTGCTCTTATAAATTTCGTTCAGTTAATGCTAAAAAATTTTGTATTGCCCCTAATCTACCCCAAAGCTTCTTCCATTTGTTTTTATTATGTATTTTTTTTTTTTTGTCTTCATTGGCTAACCAATTTTTCTTTTCCTGGTAGTTACAAATTTATAATGAATATAAAAATATTATAATTTTGCCCTCTTGGGCCAAGTGCCAGCAACAGCTACAATTTTAAATTCATACTAAACAAAATTCATTCATTTCACTTTTGCCAAGTTTAGCAAAGTATTAGATGAATAAGCCTGTGGCCACATTTAGTAAAAAATATAATTATTTATAACCGAGTATTGTTCGTATAATATAAATAAGTAATTGAATTTATGCAGGGAGTTAAATTAACACACGCCAGGTTTATGGCAGCAAAAACGTAATGTAAAAAATTAATATAAATTTATATCGTGTTGTGAAAATATTTAAATAAAAGTTTATGGTATTATGAAAAAGTTGCAATACGCTCAGTATTCAATATGTTTATAATAGACTGCGTTATTTTGCAATTTCATCAGATTAACATTGCTGGTGTTTGAAACCCTTTGAGATCCCAACTAACTATGTGAGTGTCTATGGATCACAGGTAGCATGGAAACCTGTGGCAGAAATGTGAGTAGCAAACGTGCTGAATTCTGCACTTTTTTCCACGATAACAAATGTCAAAGCAATCAATACGTTGATGTTATTCATTTTAAACATTTTTCATTTTGATAATATTACAACATGTGTCGGTATTTGCAGTTCAGTGCATTTTAATGGGAATACCTTTTATAGGGTCAAGCAGCTTTTTCATCGTTGTGTTTTTGTCAACGTTCTTGATGACGTTTGCACGTAACACAAAACGAAATTTGGAGTACAAATCAACTCACAAAATTTCACATTATGAGACCTTGGCAACATTGTTACTTGATTCATTCTAAGGCGGCGTTTAGTGGGTGGTTTAAAACAAAATAAATGGAAATAAATCTACCGTTTCGAAAGGGTTGGTCCGATTATGATGAAATTTTACATGGCTATAGCAGAGGACTAGTCGAGTTTCAGTTTTAAATTTGGAAAAAATTGTATATTGTATATATTCCTTTAGTTGAGATCTTCGAAGAACATTGCTTTATGTATGTTATATCTCTTAAACTATAGAAGTTAATCGGCTTTGTAAATAAAATGTTTTGTTTTTTTAACTACTATTTATGAATAGAGTTTATTTCTCCAAATTTTTTTTTGCATAATATTGCAAAAAAAGAGCAAGTTTTTATTATTTCAATATAACAACAATATGATTAGATTAAAACTACTTAGCAAGTTTTTGTGTTGACTGTTCAAAGATCCAAAAACGAAGGAACAGCTTTGAAATTTGTAAAATTTCACTAAGCTACAAATGTTGCTGATTTAAGTGAAGTTTATCTTCTTATGTACGAGATGTGTTCAAAAAAATAGGCGAATTTTAAAATTTCGCGGGCTGCGTATTATTATTCTTGATGAAATCTGCAAAAAGTTTACCACACACACATACAAATGGCGAAATTAATCAAAATATAATATTTCTAGGTTTGTATTTTCTAATCGGTTACTAACTTCAGTAAAAATTTTTCATATGTTAGCATGAATGAAGATGGATTTTACTATCTCACTTCATCTGGTACTTTGCATATTAGGTGGTCAACTAATTTCTCGATGGTTTTTTTTAATGCAACTTTATTATGAAAACATGTCTGCAAATGATTCATTGAAAGTATTCACCCTCGCTAGCTACTATTTTCCCCATCTTTCTGGCAAAGCTCGAATTCCATCACAGTAAATCTGTTCATCTTTCGAGGCTATCCATTGCTTGATGTCGTCATATGAGCGGAACTGCTAGTCAACCAGACCGTGTGCTATTGAACGGAATAAGCGACAATAGTACGGCGCAGTATCTGGACAATATGGCGGATGATGTAAGACTTCCCATTTTGGCGTTTCCAAGTAGGTTTTAACGGGCTTGGCCACGTAAAGCCGAGCGTTGTCATGCTGAGCAATAACTTTTTCGTGTCCCTCCGCGTATTGTGGGCATTTCTCACGCAGAGCTCAGCTTAATCGCTTTAATTGAAGTCGATATCGATCTCCACTGATAGCTTCGCTTTGTTCCAACAGCTCTTAATAAATAACATCGACCTGGTCCCTCTAAATACTGAGCATAACTTTCGCAGCGTGAATATTAGGCCGATACGACAACGTAGAAACATGATCGAACAGCCCCTATGATTTTTTCTTTGAACTGCTGTAGTGGATCCATTTTTCATCACCCGTTACAATACGATGAAGAAACCCCTTATTTTTTTTTTATAGCTGAAGCAGTTGTTCACAGTCGAAAAAACGACGCTCAACGTCCCTTGGCTTCAACTCATGAGGAAGCCAAGTTCCTTGAATTGGAAGTGGCTTGGCGGGTAACTCCTTATACTGAAGCAAGCTCTAACTGCGTTTGACATAGATCCCCATCAAGCAATGCCGTCAATTCAGTGTCTTCGAAGGATTTTCGTCACCTTTCACGCGGACTGTCGCCAACATCAAAATCACCGTTTTTAAAGCGACTAAACTAATCTCGACACGTTGTTTCTCTTAAAACAGCATCTCCGTAAACGTTTTGAAGGTGTCGATGAGCTTCAGCCGCCATTTTCTTCAATTGAAAGAAGAAAATCAATACTTTCCTCATGTAACGATTGTATGGCACAAAATCTTACATATTCACACATCCGAGAGAATATGATGTCAAAAGAAAATCACTATTGTGTCGAGGCGGTATGTTTATCATACGAGTCTAAGCTTGGCTCATGACGTTTAAGTTATGGCAGAATCGATTAACACTTACAGCTGGCGCCATCTATTGGTACACAGCGTGAGCTTAGTTTCGGAGCTAATAGAAATTTGTCAATTTTTCGAAATCTAATTTTATTCTTTGGAATTCCGAATTCGTTGGTTGAAGGGACCTTAATTTTTGTTGTAATTCTTGGTAAAATCTAAAAAACTTGACTCCCATATAAGTGGCCGATTGAACTGATTTATTTTTAGGTTCAGTTTTTCATTGCAATTATCACGCCCCTTCTAGTACTTCCCATACAAATTAACCGATTTTGCAAAATTCAATTATTTTCCTTTAAATCTTCGTTAAATGACTGAGGCCATCTAAATTTTTGTTCATTACTTTGATTTATAGAATATTGCAATATTTAATAAAGGTCGACCACGAAGTTTCTGTCTCTTACTTTCAATACAAATCTGTTTTCAACTTCATATCTTTGAGACAGCTCTACTGAAGTCAAGTACATTTGGCGAATGTCATGCGTTTGAAAAACTTCACTGTGAGAATACAAATGAACGGCCTTGTCAAGCGCCTTCTGCTGTCTCCCATATGAAATTGACCAATTTATCGAAATCGGTCCTCGATGTTTATTAAGAGAAGGTAAAAAGACATTTCTTATTCTTTTGGAATAACGCAAAGGAACGTCGAAATTTCTGTTCTAGTTGTGAATTGTCTTTGTAACTCAATTTCCGTTTGGAAAATTTGAGTGCGGATTAATTGGCGCTTTTATAATCTTTGGACTTAGCATCTTTGTATGTGGCTGTCTTACGAGCGAATTATTTAATTGAATAATTATTGGCAAAAAGTGGCCATAGCATCTTTTCTTTTTAAGCTAACGATTTACATTAGAAACATTTTAATGGTTTTCTTTCGCATCGAATATAAAATGTAAAAATTACTACAGGGTAGGCCATATGAGTGTTGGCGATTTAATTCTTCAATTTCTCGGTAACGCGCAGCGCAGGGTGGTGGGGGGATATGTTGTTCGCTGCGCCGCTTCCTGGAAATTTAGTCGCCATGGAGCCGTACACGGGAGTGCAGCGTGCATTTTGTGTCCGAGCGTATTACGAAAACAATAAATCAGTGATTACTGCACGACGTTTGTATCGGCATGAACGCGGTTTACACGATTTAAGTGAAGTTCCAAGCGCCAATGTGATACGGATCAGAATGGAAATGGATCAGAATGTTCGAAACAACCGGCTCAACAGCGTGTTCGTGTTTCAGTTCAGCGAAATCCGCAACAGTCAACACGTAACAGAAGTCAATCTTTGGATGTCAAAAGAACAACTTTACGACGAATTTTGGAACGTGATTTGCATTTGAAGGCTTATAAGATTCAGATAGTCCAAGAATTAAAACCCGATGATGCCAATAACCGACTTAACTTTGTCAATTTGATGCTAGAGCGGTTCAACAATTTTAACAACATGATTTTTAGTGATGAGGCCAATTTTCACCTTAATGGCCATGTGAACAAGCAAAATTGCCGGTTCTGGCCCGAGACTAATCCCCGACGCTTGCATGAACATCCACTTCACAGCCCTAAGCTTGTCGTGTGGGCTGGGATAACGTCAACCGGTATTATTGGACCATATCTTTTTGAGGACGAAAGAGGGCATGCGATGACGGTTAGAGCGAACAATTATTGCAACATGCTAGCAGACTTTTTGGTGCCAGCTTTGCAAGAACTTCAAGGCAATACCTCGAGGATATGGTTTCAACAGGATGGGGCCACATGTCATACGGCTAGGGTATCCATAGAGCTGCTGAAAAATGTTTTTCCTGGAAAACTCATTTCGAAAAGGGGGGATTTTGAATGGCCGCCACGTAGCCCCGATCTCTCTCCATGCGATTATTTTCTATGGGGCTACCTCAAATCGGTAGTCTACGAGAATAATCCGACCAATTTAGAGCAGTTGAAGAGGAACATTATTCAGGAAAGTAACAAAATACCGAGAACAACTTTTCAACGAGTTTTCCAAAATTTGCGACTACATTATTTTCAACATTATTTTTAAGTCTTAAAAATTCCCATGCTTCTACTTTTTAAAAATACAAATATATTTTTTTATGTTTCGTAGTTTTTTTTTTAATTGAATATTTAAACCGCCAAGACCCTTATGGCCCACCCTGTATAATTATCGTTTGTCTTTATCTTTGTCTTTACAGAAATATCTATTATAAATTAACTATTTCAAAAATCCCTGGAATGTGCTGAGAAAACCCCATTATTTATGCTGTTAAATTACCATCCCTAATATAAAAATTTCTAAAGGTAAATAAAATTCATTAAGTAATACTTTAATCATTTGAAGCACTTTTCTCTAAACTAAGACAGCATACAATATCAGCATTCATATTTGTAGCCAACAATTCGAAAACAAAAGTTTTACACTGTCCATGACCAGGAATCGCCTTGGGTGCCAGAGTATTAACAACATAAACTTTATAGGATACATCTTAAGGCCGACAACAAAGAGTAGAGTAGTAAAAGTTTATTTTAGAAACTGAAAGAGGAACATGAGTTGAGTTTGCAAACTGGCACTCACTGAGAGGGCGCAAGACAGAGGTGGTAGAGCATGCCGAATGGTTAGGGGCAAGGTTTTGCGAAAAGAGCAAAAACTTACTATAGGATGGTGTTGAGAATTTTTGATTCACTTAAAGCATACCTGAATTTAAAATTCAATAATATAACACCAGAAAATATAGTTAAAAGATCTCGTAAGTAATGAGTGCAAGGAGAATTTTATGGAAGATTTTTGGCCGCCTATTGACAGCTGTTAACAGTAATTGTAGTTATGTGAGACGTAATGAATATAATGCAGGTTTAGCGTATTTTGTAACAAATTTCTATATTTAAAACTGGTTTAGTATTCTGTAACAAATTTCCATATTTACTCGTACACTTTTCATTGAAAAATTATGGGAATTTCTTAGTTGTCAGTTAAGTATCAAAAGCCAAAAACTTAAGAATATCCACCATAATTAAACAGCCAATTGTAATGCGAATTTGACGAAATATTCCAGTGAATTTAATACTGGGTTATCGCACCACATCAATGCTTAATAATTGATAGTCTCTTAGTATAATTTACTCAGTATTGCCATTTTGTTGTGGCGATACATTTTCTGTTAACATTAACTCAAAATAACTTATTTTAAGCTATGCACGATTGTACGATGAAAATTATACTTTCCAAAGCTTATTGAATGTAACAGTTGCAAAAAATTATATCACGTTTAGGCCATTCATATATGCTTATATTGGGTGTCCGCATTTTATTTCTTTTCTTTTAAGTTAATACTGCTATTTGCGCATTCTTTCAGTATAATTTTTACATCTCCACTCGAAAGGATTTCTTACCAAATAGACAAACATTTAATATTCAAAAGGAATCGTTTAAAACACCAGTTATTTTTTGAACGAATACATTTAATGACATTTTAAGTCAATTGAGAGAGAGAGAGAGAGAGAGAGAGAGAAAGAGAGCAAATTCTTTGAAAAGCGCAGTTTTGATGATAGCAAACTGATTGAATTTACACCACTACAGCGTAATATTTAGCAATATCATCATTGTGAACGAACTCAATAAATATCATCGACCAACTGTCAGTTTCAACTGACATGGCTGCGGTAGTCTTTATCCGCTCCCGAAAATGTATGAATACGAAAATATATAGCATTTGATAGGGCAAAAATCAATCACCTTGAAGAAAATATCTAAAAAGTGTCAAATATCTTATGGTCAAATGTATTTTATCACCTTTTCATGTAGATTGATGGATGTCTGGTTGCAAATTGAGTAGTAGGCACTATAATTGTAGTGAATTTTTACAAAATTTATTACAACTTGGGACAGCATATTGCTTTACCGGAGATCTAAATGAGCCATATCAATCCCTTCCTTCTGGCGCCTTTCACATAAATCGATCGATTTTTTAAAACTCAATTCGTTCAATAGTTTTTGATCATTGCATTCGTTTACAATATTTTGTTTAATTTGAAAAATTAAGCACGCCCAGACTTCAGCTCGCATACAAATGACCGATTACAGCCATATATTCTCACGTTCATATCTTTTGTTTTGATAAATTTACTAAATTTATTAGTGCAATTTGGTACATATTGATCGTTTGATAAAGAAGTATATCATTAACACATTCTGGTACATCCCATACGAATTGATAGAACAAATTTTTTCTTCTGTGATTGTTAATTACTAAGCTTGTCAACGCTTTTATCCAATGTGTTAACATACTTGTTGTTTACGCCCGAACTAAAAAAGTCAGAGTTTTAACCGAAATCATTATTCACACCCGTCGACTTGTAATATAATAACTCTTGTCTCTCTCTTATCTTGTAATATCTTTATTTCGTAATACCTATTGGGAAAAGCTTTCTCCCGCATTCTAGCAGTGAGAATCGCTCCACAATTCTGGCTTACAATGCCTATTACATTTTAGTCTTAACTCACTTCTCATCTAACCTCAATTAAATATAGCTCCGAAAAGCACCTCAAGAAAAAATAATGAAATCCCCAAAGTGGTTTGTTCCATCAGAAAAACTATTGCCTGTATATTGCAGAAGAAGTCCACGACGGGTTACCGTGAGTCTCGCCATGAAGGCCTTACCCACGGTGTGCGACACACTGGGCATATTACAATGCGATTGCCAACGCCCCCCCTGGGATAGCCAAGTAAAACTTGGGCTATCTAGGAAAAGGGGCTGACAGTTTTGGTACTACCGCATATTGTCAACCCTTTCTTCGCAGCCAGGAGATACCAAATTGATTATGCTAGTATGGAGCATAATCCCTATTGGCGGAGGTGAGGCCTATCTTACCACCTTTGCTACTCTATTGGTCTGTAGCACCCGGTTACAATGCAACTCCATATTCGAGCAAAAAGTCTCTACCAGCGATTTTGGTATCAACCACAACCCGCGTAATGCTCCGACTAGGGGTCCAACACCAAATGATCAGGCGGGAACTCAGTCCCGGGGCCTCCTGATCACCACGCTACTGGCTAAACTCACCGGTTGGCAAAGCAAAGCTACTACCAAGTCATGATTTATACACCATACTTCACGGGATTGGTCGCCCTGTGGCAAAAGAGTACAGACTGGACATTTTTACATACCTGCAGGCACGGAGACCCCAGGCAGATGGAACTGTCGATACTACATTGCAAGGATGCTGTATTCCCACCTGTGGGAGGCGGGGAAAACTCCAAACCCCTTCCGTCTCGGCGACGGTGAACGGCAACAATGAAATATATATGTAGGGAAAACCACATGACTGTCCCTAACCCCCGAGAGATCAAAAAGATACTGATGACAGGCCACGAATCCGAGACCAGTGTGTATCCCTATCACCCACAATACCAGACAAAGCCTCTGGTCAGATTTCGTAGAAAATCAAACTCTGTAGAAAATCTACTTCCAGTTTCAACCCCTTGCGGCCCAGCGACTGGTGCCCCGCAAGCGAGCACACAGTTGCCGACCACCGAGCTGAGTGGGATTGTGGGATCAGCATGATCCGAACAGTCCCGCAGCCCCTCAACCTCCAGGTCAGACTGCCTTGAAAAGGTCAGCAGACCCATTTGCCACTATTACGTCGCAGTAGCCCTACGCCTAGCAAACGCTCTGGAAGCTAACAACGTTGCTTTAGCCAAACTACCCTGAGTAGAGATCATATTGTTAACTATCCAGTCATTCCCTGACCTTGTTATCGCTAATCCCTGGATGTCCCTTATATCTGCTTATAAGGGACATTCGCACAAAACGTGCCGCCAGTTTTCGACTGGAGCACCACAGTTACACGACTCACGATCGGACAGGGTTATCTTATGCAGGAAGGCATTAAGTGACCCATGTCCCGTCAGCAAGAACCAGGACAGGGGTTAAAAGCAAAGTCAGGGTTTCTTCTAACGAACCTAACAAAAACCTAAATGTAGCACGTCCGATCTGACTCTTTTCCCAACCTCGACAAGACACATTCGTCCAAGAGCCCCCTATATTCAGCCCTACTCATGCTGTCTACACCCTCACCATTCTATTTGCTTTTTTCACCCTTCATCTTTTAATCCTTCGACAGACTGTCTATCAGCACATTCCCCCATATAAATTTTGGTCCAGTAGAACCGGATACATACGTCACTCTCTTTTTTTGTACCTCCTATATAAATGATCTTAAGTTCCATAACTTTCACAACGGTTTCACCGAAATAGGTCAATCTTGGCACACAAGAAAATTGAAGTAGTTTCCACACTCCTGTCACAAAAATCTGTAACTGCCAGACAAATCTGCCAATTTATGAAAATTGAATTTCATAATTCGTAAACTATTACTTACATGTTTGGGAACTGCTATGTTCAATTTATAAAAATCGGGCGGATATCCATGCTCTCTCCGGATAACTTCAATACAAATTACCTAATCTAACCCTAATAGTCTTAGGTTTACATTGAATTAAATTTGTTTCAATAATTAACTAACTAACTAACTAAACTCTGGAAGGGAAAATGAAATGGATTGCTACGATCCTTAGGACACCACTTATACAAATTGATTGATTTAGCAGAAACCATTGGCTCCTTTATAAATTCTGAGCACAAGACTCCTGAACGTTTTAATATTGTTTCCTTTACTGTTCTAAACTAACTACTGTAATAAACTAACTATTTACTAGGCCTGGCTGACGTCAGGTTTTATGTCGGTCACATTGGCTCATCCTAATTGACTTGTATCCCTTAACATCCTTTCTGCGCAACTCCGACAGTTGGCTCATGGAGTGAGCTGGATTGTAGCATCCGCAAACCGCACGAATTTGTCACGAACAAAGACCAGTGTGTGGATTTTGAAACTCGATTTTTCCTCACCCTGCTCCAACCATTTTTACTTTGTTCCGGCACATTAAATTACACTTCCAGTTGCTTTCCTACACAAATAGTCAAGCGCATCCCTCCAACATTTAAACAAATTCTTACACGTAAATAAATAAACCACTGACATGCCCACTTACCCACAATGGAATCAATACAAATTTAATGTTTACCTGTAAACAAATGTAAACGCTTACATGTTATAATATGAGTACTCTAGAAGTAGGTGGTACTTTTATATGTGATGGATCGTAAACATTTCACATGCAATCGAAAGCAGAGCCAACATTCACTTGTCAATTTTCAAACACGGCCGATGTTCGATACGCCCCATTGTCTGAGTGCCTGCGATTTGCGAGGGGAAATAAGTTCGACAGCCCCATAAGCTACATATTATGGCTGTTCGATTGCCTGTTCCATGGAATTTGTTTACCTTTTATAGTTCATTCGTAGGTAAGAGCTACCTGCCACTTGAACGATTTTATGTATGGAATGTTATGGCCTTTAAATACTATCAAGTGGCATGAAGTGAAGAAACCTCTCCCGGTGGCGTCAAATGTTTCGCTTTATTCAATGTGGTGAATTGTCGATGAGTTTATTGTTTTCATGAACAGAGAGAGAGAGAGAAAGAGAGCAGGATATATGGCATACGTTGACATTTAGGTTTATATTTTTTAAATCACATGTTAAGAAATGTTGTGGCTTCTGTTTACATTCCTCAATGGAAATTGCTGGCTCAGATGTGTTATAATAAAATTGATATCCTTTTTTTATATAGCTTTCTACAGTGAACAAAAAAAGCAACATACTGTGGATTCATAAACCTAAATTTTGTATCAGTTTTATGAGCTATTTTTGAGAAATGTTCATTTTAAATGTAAGTGTGAAGCAACACACTGGGTAATAAGTCCCGTCGTTAACAAACAAATATTAACTTAAGATAAAAACGATATCTGTTTTAGAAATATCATTATGATTATTTGTATTTGTATTTGCTTTATAGAGAAATGGGGTTCCGTTTCAACACATTATAAACTTTGCTTTAACAAACAATCGGAATTCTTTTTACAAATTTAATTTTGTTTCAATTATTTGTGTTTGAATTACAGAGTTTTAATTTTTGGAGAAATATGAAGTCTTTTAAAAAAGTGTTCGGTTTTAGTCAATAAACCACAAAATATTTATAATTCTTTGAAATTTATTGTGACATCTTTGAAATAGACTAATTACCAAAATATTTTTCACGAAAAATATCTTAATTCTCGCTAAGAATTCTCTTTTACGTAGTCAATCGAATGGAAACGAGTACCTTGGATTAGTAGTCTGAATTTCGGAAAAATTAGCCCCAAATACATCAGGTGAATATGCTGGTTGTTCGATGACATTTATTGAGTTTTTGACCAAAATTCCTTCAAAATCACAACTTTGTGAGATCGTACGACAATGCGGTACAATTCATGGATTTTCTTTCCATAATTTTTTTTTTTTTGGTTTTTCTCTTGCCCTTTTTGCCTATTTTTGCCCATTTTCCCTCTTAGACGTCGCATAAGACCCAGATAACATTTTTTATTTACTGTCCAACCGTCCGGTGGTTGGCACACAAGGAAAGCGCCATTACAAAGTTTTTTTTGACTGGTTTGCATATCAAAATCGAAAACTCCTGTCCCATCACTGATTTTAGTTCGTTTTATGAATGTGGTATTGGAACTGACTTTTTGCAGCATGTCTTCAGCAACTTCTATACGACTGAGTTTTTAAAGAAAGTTCAGTTCTCTCGGAATTGTCGACAGGCAAGAAGTTCCACGCGCAAACAATAGTTGAAAATGCTGCGAATTGACTTTTAAGAATAACGATTTCCGGTCACCATTTTCTTCACTTTATAAAAGTTAACTTTAGTTTAAGGCGTCAATGGCCAACAAAAGCGAGTCAAATCGTCTACCACATCTTGACTGCTTTTGAATGCATTGTATTGCTAAGAGGAACGTGTTTTTGATAAAAGTCGATTTCATCGTAATCCATTTGTAACATTTTCAACGATTTAACGCCTGAAAATTCAGAATGAGTCGAACTATTTTCGATTCAGCAACCATTTGCAGATGGAAATTTGATCCATGAGATTTTTATGTTTTAACTCATACGGTACCCATACATAGAGCTTCTTTTTTTATATCCAGCTTTATTAAAGTACTTCCAACCTTTTTTTTTTTTTGCGGCCTGTTTATCTACTGGCCAATCGAAACAGTATTTAAACTATGGTCGGATTTGATGATTTGTTTTTTTTATCACCTTTCTAGAATATACAGCACCTTTTAGCTTGCGTTTTCGCCTTTGTCGGCAGGGAACTACAAAATTTGGAATATTTTCTCTTTGCTTGTGCCCATCTTTGACGAATGTCCCAAGCAATATTAAGTCTAGCAATCACAAAACTGTAGTTTTTCGAGTACAAACTCTTATCTTTCTAACGCCAGCTAGCGTTAGCCTATTATACTTAAACAACACGAGATACAGAGTGGAAAGCAATGATTTTTTTCGTACACATTTTTTATTACCTTAAAATTTTTCTGTAGTCTTACTAAACGCGTAGAAGAGCATTAATTACGCCATTGTTTGATGGGTTATTTGTTACTTGAGCGTACTTGCCCCAGACAACCCTACCCGTCTGAATTACAAGACCTAATTCCGATATATTAACTTCAATTACAGTTTCTTTTGTAATGACACCAAACGACGTAAACATGGATGAACTTGCGTTTTTTATGACACCGATAATGGGCAGCTGAAAAGTAGCCTTCAGTTCAGGACGAGTAACGTTAGCAGTTTGTATCCGTAGAGCCGTAGAGATTGCTTGGATAAATCTCGCGAATGCTGGGGGCTTGCGTGTGAAATTTTCACCGACAAATGTGACTTTGGTCAACATTCGCTTCCACGATTTTCTCCTTGTCTTTGCAGTCTTCAAAACTTTGAAAACCTCAGCGTCAGATTGTGCACGGATTTTAGGAAAAGGTACATCCCACTTTCCACACTTCTCTTTCCTCTTTTATTTATCGTAGTTTGGTAAAACTTTGGCACTTGATTGGATCCGCCTATTCAACAAATAATGCGGTGCAGCACCATCCTCACTATTTTTGGTGTTTTCGCAAACGTTCTTCTCTTGATGTGTTTGAATCCTATTCTTTATCTGAATCTTCTCGTTTCTTCGCTTTGCATTAAATATTTTTGCATTAATGCCTTTTAATTTCCCAGCTTTCCGTGCACGGTCTTTAGACAAAAGGGCTTCTCTTTTCCCTTTACGCTCTTCATAATCTAGCCGTCGACCAAGTAACTTTCGATGGCATTCCATATACTCATTTTGTGGCATTTTATCACTTCAGAAAATTTCCTTACCGCTTCCAAAAACAAAAAAAGGGGGCTGAATAAGAAAAAAAACCAACCTTACCGCTTGCAGAACAAAATGCTAAATTTGTTTTTACTTTACGGGTATTTTTTTATGGAACAAATACTGGTTTTTGCTAAATCGACCAATTTATCTTGGAGGCATGTCAATGCCATCTAAATTACGGCAGCCAACTATTGCAAATATATGTAGAAGAGGTGATATTTGAATAAATTGCGATTGGCGATGTTGTCAATAAACGTTCTTAGACCACACCGCAGCATACATTTAACGAGAACTAAATATGATAAAACCTACCAGAAGGAAAGGGACAGTGGTGTTCATTTTAATTCTCAGAACTGAGCTCAATAAACAACATGTACCAAATGTGATTGATTCCGGTACTACAGGGTGGGCCAAATAAGACCTACCATAGCGTATACTATAGCGTATTGTAGTCGTTGTTGGTGGTCTTGCCGTAGCAGTGCTTGCACAATTTGAATTTTGTATTGGTACATCTTAAGATCCAACTTTAAAATTCTACGCAATGTCGTTCTGGAAATGCCCAATTGGCTGGAACGACGGCGAGTTGGGACAGATGGATCATCTGCAACACCCTGCCGCACAGTTTCCACGTTGTCTTCAGTGCGAATATTTCGATGGGCACCCCGTCCAGGACGGTCGGCCGCTGAACCCAGTTCCTCAACACGACCGACCAAATTTCTAATCATGAAGTCTGTGGAAGCTGATCTGGAATTAAAATGTTGCCGATATTTACGCTGCGTTAAAACAATTGATCGCTGGCAAGAACAGAAAAACTCGATAATTTTAACGCGTTGTGTTGTACTGTTCCATAATAAATTTCCAACAATTCAATTATAATCTACAAAAAGAGAAAAATAAATATGTCAAAAAATGAAAAAGTTATTTGTGCTTAACATTGGTAGGTCTTATTTGGCCCACCCTGTACAACAGCTGGTAAGATTTTAAGCAAACTTTATATGGATTAAAACAGTCATTTACATGGGAAGCACAAATATGTCCATGGTTAATCGGTCGATTTTTTATTTTTAGTTTTCCCAAGCATTACTAAGCAATGCAATGAACAAAAACTTTAGTTGTTGCAGCCTACAAATCAAAAGATACAGGAAAATGATAAATTTGTGAAAATCGGTTAAGTTTTATGTGAGGGTACCGCCATGATCTGGTAAAATATCTGGTAAATTTTAAGAATTTTCAGAAAGCGTTGAGACAGTTACTGTGTTATATGTATTATACGAGTCGTATTTAAAAAATAAGGTGAATTTTCATTTTTCTCCAAAAATTTTTAATTATTCCTCAATTTCTATTTTATCTACTTCAAAGTAGTCTCCCTCAGATATAATACAATTGTGCCAGAGATTTACCCAATCATCGAAGCAGTTCTGATATACATTTTTTGGTATGTCCTTGAGCTCAACGATTGGGTTTTTATCTCCTCAATCGTCGCAAAACGCCACTTGCAGATGGAAAGACCATTTCATGTTTTATAAATTAAAAAAAAAATACTGCTTTAGTCGATTGCAGCCGCGCGCTCTGAAGGATATTCCGAGAATTATAAAACATATTAGCATAATTGCGTTACATTCAGGGGAAATACTTCAAAGACTGTAGAATAGTTATGGACGCATGAATATATATATCTACATACATATACTTTTTTTTTTTTTGAAAAAAGAAAATTTTTATTTATTTTCTGACTCAGTTCGCCTTTAAAAATCGTACTGCGCTGTATATCTTTCACCAACTTTAATGTAGTAAAAACTAATAATTTCTAATATATAATAATTATTAGGTGCACAACTAAATTCTCGCTGTTTTTGTTTTTTTTTTGTTTTTATAAAAACGCAACTTTATTATGAAAACATGTTTACAAATGATTCAATGAATGTATTGCCTATTCGCTATCCACGAATCTAGACATTCCTTGATGTCGTCATAGGAGTGGTATTTCTGACCAGCCGTTTGTGGCACCAAACGGAACAAGTAATAATCGGACAGTGCAATATCTGGAGAATATGACGAATGGGATGAGATTTACCATTTCAGCGTTTCCAGGGAGGTTTTAACGTGTTTGGCCACTTGACGACGAGCGTTGTCATGCTGAAGAATCACTTTCTCTTGCCTCACCGCGTATTGTGGGCAATTTTTTGCGCAGAGCTCGGCGCAATCTTATTAATTGAACTCGATACCGATCTCCAATGACGGGTTTGCTTGGTTTCAATACCTCGTAATAACTGACTCTGACTCGAAACCATCTATTTAGAATGTAATCGAGTTTAATCCTTTTTTTTCTGTTTACTCTTAATCCCAACTGAATGATGTCAACCAAAAACAATTCGTTTCCATATTATCAGGATTATTGTATCTACTTCTTTCAGGCCAGAGGCAATTCCTTTTACCATTCGGTTATTTAATTTTGTTAATGGAACATAACTAATACTTTGGAAAGTATCTACCAAAGGCTTACAGACAATATTTATTAATATTTTTAAAAGCTCTCTCCAAATATTGTTTGGCTAATGGCAGGTATCAAACAATCCATATTTCACAGTGTTTTCTATATCTCTAATCGTGCTTAATAAATAGACGGAAATCTTTAACAATAAATATTAAAACTTTTCCTGTACTTTTGATAAAGTTTATCAGATTGGCAAAAGCCTTACTTTTTAAAGCATTTGCTTCAGTTAACAAAACCAACAACAAAGAGTATTGTTAACTAGAAAACAAAAAGTTATACAATCTAACGAGTCGCCGAAAGTCTTGCCGATGGAGAAAACAATGAGAAAGATGAAAGAAAGTGATTGGTGGATGAGCTGCAATGGAATTTGAACCATTCAAACCCATTCCATCAAAGGCTGTTTGTTCCCTTTGTGTTGATTTTAATTTCATAGGAAAAGTGGTTTCATATATTATTTCAGTTGTTTGTATAACAACTGTAAAAGAAGGGTAAGTGTAAAGTTAATTAAAGCTGTGGGTCCATCACACTGACTGAATTTACAATTTCGAGTGTGAGAATGCCTGACTGTCATGATGTGTCATTGAAGTTCAATTCTAAAATTAGCAACCACTGTAACGCTAATTATGGCGAATTGTTGTTTAATAAAAGCGTCTTATTGTCAGCTATAGGCACAAAAGTTATCAATTTAATGGAATTATAATTTCGGACGATTTCATTACATACACGAATGTCCAACATTTGAATTTGGGAATGTATATGTACCTATATGAGATGTACTAAAAATAATTCCATTATTTTTCCTATAGAGGGCTTTAGTAATCTATATGTATATCTCGCGCTGTATAAATACGATCGGTCTACACTAGATGACGTTAGAAAGATGAAATTTCTTAAACAAAAAACTTCTTAGGCAGTTTTATGACTGCTTAACTCAGCATTGTTTGCGTTGGTGTCGAAAATGAAAAGAGAAAATACACCATATTTCGTAGTTTTTCTTTGACAAAGTCATAAACGCTGAAAATGTGAAACGTGTTTACGGTTAATAATGCGCAATTTTTACTTCGTCGATTTCTTTTTTGGAAATTTTGTTGTCAAAAGATGCACCACGCTCTTGAAAGCCAATTGTCGAAAATATCGATAGAATATTGTAAATTATTTAGACCGACCAGTTTCGATTGCTTATGAGCTAATCGTATCACACAAAGAAACCATTCAAAATCGTTTGAATAAAGCTGGGAAAACAACTCGACATATGAGTGTCAAACCTGTTAATGCAAAAAACCTTACGAACTGAATTTCCATCTGCGAATCGATGAAGAATCGCAACAAATTCAATCCATTTCTATGGAGAATTGTAATTGGCGATAAAAAGTAAGTCGCTTCTGACAACATTATGCGAAAACGGTCATGGCAGAATCGCGGTGAATTACCGCAAACGGTGGCCAAGGCAGAATTAAAGGTCAGAGAGATTTTGCTGTGTGTTTGATGGGATTGGCAGCTTGGTGCTTGCGTAACAATCGGACTTGACTACTGCAATTATTTTATCGACATCTTTGGAAACTGGCCTTACAGAATGTTCTGCATTTTTTAAAACCAAAATTACCGGAACGAAACCGGCGAAAGCAAAAATCCATAGAAAAATACTGAGGCAAGCAATAACAAAAATGTCTGAGCAGTTTTTTGTGCTTGAAATCTTATCTCTCTAATGCCTGATCATTTGGTGCTGGACAAGTAGTGGCAGCATTACTGAGGTTTTTATTTGAAACCAAAATTGCTGGTAGAGTCTTCGTGTTCGAAAGTGAAGTTGCATTTTATAACTGGATGCTGCAGACCAATGGTAAGATAGGCGTCGCATCCGCCAATGGGGATTATGTTCCATACTAGCATAATCGATTTGGTATCTTCTGGCTGGAACAAAGGGCTGACAACTGCGATAGGTTACTCCCAAAATCGTCAACTTAGCTATCCCAGAGGGGCACGGGCAATAGCATAGTAATATGCCCAGTGAGATAAGCACACCATGTGCAAGACCTTCACGGAGAAACTCACGTTAATCCCCACTGCTGAGCTTTTAATTGTGTACTCTCAACAATATAACGAAGACTCACAAGGGGTCATTCTAACTATGCCATGCACATATAATGAATTTATTTTTTACATCAGTTTATACGATACATTTTAATTGTGTAACTATTAAATTATTATTATTATCTCATGGGTCAAAAAGTAAACTTCAATCTAATTCCTTCCTTAAAATACAGGTGAGACGAAAACTGGACAGATACATAGTAGGACACTCGTAATATTATAGTTGTTCATTACAAATCATAGCATATGGTGCACTTAGAAAAAAACTGAATGTAAATCTAACCTAAATCTAACTAATTTGAAAGTGCCTATGAGAGTTAGGAAAATCTGCAATATGAGAATGAACCAAATTATAAAAAATTCCACAAAAATGTACGGCAATTATCCTGCCGACCAGCCAGCCAGTTAGCCAGACAGACAGACATCTCTCAATCAATTTGCAAAGTCATGAAACGTATTTCCCCAAAAGATACATGATACTTTAAACGTTTCCTCCTGGATGTTACATTTTGGCCGTATCAAATAATATTTTCCTACATTACATACATACATTCCTGAAGGTATAAACAAAAAAATCGAGAATGCCAGCTTAATATTAAAATTCATTCTATGTAAATGATTAAAGTGGATGTTTTACTGTTGTACTGCATGAACCATGCCAACAAAAAATACCTGGAGTTGGTCAATAAAAGTTTGTTGTTTATTATGGTATCAGCTTTAAAGTGGGCTCCTTTGGAAATAATGAAGGTATGCCAACGATTAATCCTGACATTAAAACATGTTTCATTTGCATTTTCTGCATAAGACACCAGTACTTTTCTATATTCTCCATCAACTGAAAGCGTATGCCTTAAATGGGTTTGGGGAAAAGAAAAAAGTCAGTTGGATCCATATGAAATGAATACAGTGGTTGTTCGACGATATCTATTACGTTTTTTGACAGAAATGCTTTCAAACTGACTGCCTTGAAAATTGGGTGCATAAAGTCTATGAGTTCTCGTTTCAAAACTCCAGACTTTTCGACAAAATTCCGAGAGCCTCTCTGTGAACTTCTAATAAGATTTCCTGTTGAAGAATCCCACAACAATCAAAGAAAGTAGTTAACATTACGTTGACTATTGATCGATATTGATGTGGTTTTTTCGATCTCGGCTCTGTTGGAAGCCGTCATTCCAAAGGTTTTTTATTAGTGTTCACATCAAATTCGCAAACCCCTTATAATGAATAGTTAGAATACATTTTATAAATGTAGGTTTGAAATTCACTCGTTCTAGTATGAGGTGCCTAAGTTCTCGCTATTTTTTTTTTTTTTTTATAAAAATGTAACTTTATTATGAAAACATGTTTACAAATGATTCATCATCAGCTACTACTTTTTCCCATCTTTCTGGCAAACCACGAATTCCGTCACTATAAAACTGTTCAACTTTTCATCCACGAATGTGGCCATTCCTTGTGGAGTGGAACTACTGGTCAGCCAGCCAGTGTGTCATCAAACGGGTCAAGTGATAATCGGACGGTGCAATATCTGGAGAATATGGCGCATGGGGTAAGACTTCCCATTTTAGCGTTTCCATGTAGTTTTTAATGGGCTTGGCCATGTGAGGCCGAGCGTTCTTATGCTGGAGAATCACTTTTCCGTGCCTCTCCGCGTATTATGAGCGTTATGAGAATTGATTCATGAGACGCAGAACTTTCACCAGCTGAATCTTTCGATCTATGGTAACGATCTTCCATGTAAAAATTTTTCTCATTTTTTCGAAGTTAAATTTAGTTGATGACCGTCTAACTAAGCGACTAGAGTTGAGAAAATTTTCAGCCATATCTTGAACGCTTTTGCATGCAATATTACACTCAAGTTTCTTCTTATATATGGTGGCGCATAAGCAACGTTTAGATTTAATCAGTGAATCCTTTTTTTTGTTTAAGTCTTTTTCTTCGTCTCCTTACAGAATTAACCAAATAAGAGTTGGGAAATTTATAATGGAAAGACTCAGCACAGAACAAAGAACCAAAGTTGTTCAATTTTACTTTGAAAGTCCGCATTCGATTATTCAGTCAATTTTGCTTTGAAAGTCAGCATTCGATTATTCAGATCATATCGAAATTTTTTTCATGTTCGAAATGCTTCTAGCGCTCCAACAATTTACCGATTGGTTCAACGTTTTGAGCATAAAGGAGCTGTCTGTGATCTTTCGCGTGCTGGAAGACCTCTTGCAGTTCGAAATGAAGTGACCCCGAAACTTAAACCAGGCAACGTTTTCAGCAGTTAGAGATGTCTAGACGGTCTTTGCAAAGAATTTTACATATGTTACTTCTTTTCCCATATAAGATGCAATTGGTTCAAGAGTTAAAACCAAATGGTGCACAAGAATGCATTAAATATGGTCGCCGTTAACGTTACTTATGCCCCACCCTATGTAAAACAAATACACGTTAAGCTTTTTGTAACATTTTTAACGATTCGTCGCATGAAATTCCATTGGCAATACAAAATTTCAGAAAAATTCTTTGTTCGATATTTTTATTCATTGTAAAAATTGCAAACACACTTGAGATGAGCGGATATAATCGGGAACTAGAAACAAATCAAATGCGAGTTCGTGCTCTAATTTCACGTCAATATAGAGTATATCTGTGCAAACTTATTGACAAAAAGGAGTTTGACAAACCCTTTAAGCGGATTTTTTAAATGATTAACTTTTAGCACTTCTTAGACAGAATAATTAAGACAATTTTTGCTGGTAGCGTACGAAGCGTTACGATACCAATTACGTCTATGAGGGTGCAGGCGGATGCACATTCAAGTTTCGTAAAAAATCACATATTTCTTTCAGAACTTTATGTTATTTTGCCAACGTCTTTGCCCACTGTGGTATTCAGTCCATTACTTCGTACATATATTTGTAATTCGTTTAGCTGAAGTCCTGTTCAAAATATTTGTTTTTAGACCAAATTGTTTTTGTTGTTCTAACATTTTGTTTTCTTTTGCACTTATTGTCGGATTATTTTTCTCCTCAGCTGTAGTTGTTGAACAACAAAGGCTGTCGACAATAAAGTCACTCGTAATCCGATTACGGAGCAACATCTTCGGGAGCAAATAAGATGTCGTCAGTGATTCGTCTTGGGGGCATTTTTACATTCTTGTGTGTTAAAGGCTTTTAATGAGTTTTTTGCTTTAAACTCACAACGTCTTTTAGTGATCCTGGTGGACTTTTTTCCCTAAGAGCAATCTGATTTTGAGTACTAATAATTCAATGCGATTTATTTGAGAAATGAAATCAGTAAATGATCGGGTAGGTGACAAGAGATATTTCAGAAATTGTGGCCATTCAAAAAAATGTAAAATTGCTATCGGCGATTGCCGTGAATTTTGCTATGTTTCGACTTTATGTCTCTATTATAAAAAGCAGCTTGGTAAGTATTGGACACGAGCCAGAAAATCGTCATATATTTTCACTTCGAATATATAATTATATATATTATATACAGGGTGGCGCAATAGAACGTGCATATTTAAAAAATAGATTAAAAAATAAATACAAAAGGTATGGTTAAAATAAATCTAAGGCATTGTAGAGTAATAAATGGAGTTTATTTTTTTTAAATAACATCATCTAAATGGTGACCCTCTCTACGACGGCACTCCTCTAACCGCAAACGAAAATTATTGAAAACTTTCTTCAGTAATACTGCTGTAATGGCTGCCATTTCACCACGGATATTCTCCTTGAGCTGAACGATGTTTCTTGGATTATTACTGTAGACTTTGTGTTTGAGGTATCCCCACAAAAAAAGTCAAGAGGCGTCAAGTCTGGACTACGTGAGGGCCATTTGGGTATCACCTCTATTCGAAATCAGTCTGCCAGGGAACATCTGCTTCACCACCGCCATGGAGTCATTTGATGTGTGACAGGTAACTCCATCTTATTGGAACCAAGTTCTGGAATTCACTATTCTTGAACTTTTAATTTCTGGAGCCAAAAATCCATCCAACATCTCAACATAGCGTTCCGTATTAACCGTGACGTTTTGGCCCCGCGCATTTTCGAAGAAAAAAGGACCAATTATTCCTCTGCCAGAGATTGCAGCCCATACTGTCACTTTAGGACTATGCAATGCTTTCTGGTGTTTGATTGTGGGATTTTCACTGTTCCAGTAACGACAATTTTAACGGTTTACTAACCCATTCATAAGGAAATGAGCCTCGTCAGAGAAAAGGATATCGTCAAAATGGGAAAATCGATTAAGCATTTCATTAGCAAATGCGAGCCTTGCTATGAAATCAGACTCTTTCAATTCTTGTGTTAATTGCAGCTTATATGGATGCAGTTTAAGATCCAATGTTAAAATTCGTTGCAAACTTTGTTGCGGTAATTGTAAGACAGACGATCTCTTGCGAGTCGACATTTGTGGATTTCCTCGTACTGACTCCATAACTCTCTCAACATTGTCTTCGGTCCTAGATGTTCTTGGGCGACCATTTGCTTGTGGTTTAAATGTTGAACTGGTCTTTTCAAAACGCTTTACCCATATTTTAATTAAATTGGCACTCGGAGCTTCATTAATTCGCCTAGTAGCAATATATGAACGAGAGTTCTCGTAAAATGCGCGCACGCAAAATTCGCGACGCTTCCCGTCGAAGTGATCCATAGCGACTAAAACTCCATGAGCCCGCCAACCCAACGATGTAGGCGCCCCCCCGCCCGCGCCTTTTCTACCCTGCAAAAAAAGATGATGCAATATGCACGTTCTATTGCGCCACCCTGTATAATACAAAGAAAAAACGTCACGGGGGTTGCCCGGTCACGCTTCTACATCGTCAAGTATTCACGCTGCGAAGGTTATGCTCTGTGTTTGGTGGGACGAGTTCAATGTTATTTATTACGAGCTGTTGAAACCAAGTGAAATCATCACCGGGGAGGTATCGGCTTGGGATTGAGCCGAGCTCTGCGCGAGAAATGCCTACAATATGCTGAAAGGCACGAAAAAGTGGTTCTTTAGCATGACAACGCTCGGCCTCACGTGGCCAAGTCCGTTAAAACCTATCTGGAAACCATGAAATGGGAAGTTTTACCCCATCTGTCATATTATCTTGATATTGCACCATCTGCCATATTATCACTTGGTCCATTCGATAGCTCACGGTCTAGTTGACCAACAGTTCCGCTGATATGACGACATCAAGGAATGAATAGCCTCAAAAGATGAACCGTTTTACCGTGACGGTATTTGAGCTTTGCCAAAAAGATGGGAAAAAATAATAGCTAGCGATGGGCGATACTTTCAATGACCATTTGTTGACATGTTTTCATAATAAAGTTGCATTTTTATAAAAAAAAAAACAGCGACAACAAATAATATATAATAAATATTGCAAGTTTTTGATTTATAGAGTCTATTAACAATAATAAATAATTCTGTACTGGTTAAATAGTCAGATGGCAACTTTTTTCATACTTTTGTACTGACAGCTCGTTTACATTAAACGTTCGAAATGGTAAACGAACGGCACGTCAATGGACGAAAATATTGTTAGCAGGGTTTTTATAAAACGTATGAAAGTTTTCATCAACTATCAATGTTTTCAGAAACGATGTTAACATATTAATATGTGTATTTTCGTGTGTATTTTTTTCATATTGGCGCACACAAATAAATTAGTTTTATGGTAACCCTGCTCAATAAGCATAAAAGCTTTTTTGAAATAAAAATCTATTTGAATTACAAAGGTGAGTTGCTATTACCACTAGTTCGTTTGATTTTGGAACGAATTGAGTAGTTTGAGCTTCATGGAAAGAGACTGTGAATGTATGTTTAATATTTCATAAACGACTTTCTTATGCACATTCTTGCGAAATCCAAAGTTTTAAAATGGTAATTGCGAACACTTTGCAGTAATTTGCAAACATTAATGGTTTCGTATTTCACTTTTGCCAAACGACTTTAATATATAGAAAAATATTTAATAAATATGCAAAGAATTTTACTTGTTTGAAGAGCATTTAGAACATGAAATGTTATAAATAAACTAAAGTCAATTTCCCAAAAATAGGATAATTGAATTGATATTCAATTATTTAGCCATGTACTGCTGATGCCGTAGGAACAAATCAATTGCCACGAAATAACATTGAGATTGCTATCGCTTCCAATTTGAAAACAACTGCTTTTATCCAAATGATATCAAATGAAATGTTGACATCACCATTAACCATAAATTTATGTGGTCGATATAAATCTGCATCTAGCAGAGGCAGAAAAGAACTCTTGGCCAGAGTATTTCACAAACTTTATCAAATCCAGATAATATCTAATGTTTTTTGCTGTTTCCATAAAACGCCAAAATTGCCTCCGTTTTTGTGAAAATTGTTACATTAAACTATTGTTAAACATTTTATGACCTTCTTTTGAGTAAAAAAAAGAACAAATACAGAATTCTCGCCCTCTTCGTTTGTCTAATGTGGAATGGTGGTTACTGGTTGTGGGTGCTTACACTGAATTGCCTTGAAGTTGCAAAAGTATTTGCCTCGTTATGTAGTGGCCATTACGTTTTGTTCTTTCTCTAAATTGAAATGAAATGTGAAATGTGATTTATATAATTTTTTATCTTTCGGAATTTTTTATTTTTGTTGTGCGCTGTATTGTTATTTATTTTATATCATCGCTTGTAATAAATTCCATAAATTTTGCGAGTTTTTGTTTTTGTAAGGGGCACAATTTATTATGAAATATGTGGCGATAGTTATGGGGCAATCCTGAAATTTTGCTAAGAGGGAAGGAATCTCATTCATTAACCTTGTGGCATAAGTACGAAGGTGGTTGCAAAATTAGCCAACCTAACGTATAGTTGGTGCCAGTAGTTTGCAAAAAAAAAAAAAAAAAAAATATATTTTGGTTAAAATTGGCAACCTTATTAATCATATGTTTTAAGTTTCAAAGCGCCATGTTGTTAAGTATTTTTATTTGAGCCATCAAAAGTGAACGATCTCGGTAAAAATTGGTCACCCTTATGTAGTTCAATATTTCCATTTGAAAGATCTCAGTTCAACTAATCTTAATCCGAACTAGATTTTACTCTAGGGGACTCTGCTCCTTCCTTTACAACTGTAAAATTAAGGGTAGCAGAGTTTAAACGAGGCCGTACAAGCTGCCAAGACAAACACCGTTGTGGTCGACTAATGGAGACAGATAAGGATAAGAAAATCCACAAAATGGTAATGCATGATAGTTATCTGAAGGTACATCAGGTAGCTGAAATGATAGGCATTTCAAAAAGTGTTATACGAGTACATCGTAAATTGACTGAAGATTTGAAGATGAGAAAGCTGTGCGCAGGGTGGATGAGTAGAGTGTTTGGCGATGTTTCAACACAACGAAGCTAAATTTTTGCTTCGATTTATACCCATGGAAGAGACATGTTTCCACCACCTCATACATGAGACAAAGGAACAGTTAAAGCAGTGAACTGGAATGGGAGAATCGTGTCCAAAGAGAAGAAAGAAGGTTTAGGCATCTGTTTTTTGGGATGCGCATGGGATTATTTTTATTGATCATCTTCAAAAAGGAAAAATCATCAACGATGAATATTATGCTAAATTATTGCAGTGAAATTATGGAAAAAGAAAGTGTTTTCTTTCATCAAAACAATGCTCCAGTTCACATATCCACTATTGTGATTGCCAAAATTAATGAATTAAAGTTTAAATTGCTTCATCACGCACTTCATTCTCCAGATTTGGCTTCTAAATTTGAAAAAATGAGTCGATATTAAGGAATTTGGCAACAATGAAGAGGTGGGGTCTACGGTTGATGGCTATTTTAAGGAGTTTGACAGTTCTTACTATAAATTGGTTATAGAAGCTATTGAACATCGCTGAAAAAAATATTAATGAAATCAATTTTTTGTTGCGAAAATAGCATTAATGGTGACACTCGCATATACTTTTCGATTATTTGATTAAGAAATTTCATTAGATGACGCCAAAGATACGTGTTAATTAAAGGGATGCAAATTAAAGTGGCTCTTATTTGTATGCTGATGTTTTATAGTTATAAAGATGATCAGCTTCAGAGTAGAAAAATCTAACAGCACATAAATTTCAATCGGGTGAGCTGATTTCTTTTGTACTCTTGCGCAAAAGCATGTAGAATGGCAGAAGTCACATTTTTACTAAATTAACACGCAATAAAGAAAGCAAAATAATAACTTTCCGAACTTACTTACGTAAGTCTTACTTAAGCCGCCTTCGGCTTAGAAATTATAGAGAGAACATTGAATTATGCTAAACCGATTAATTTGTATGTTGTGCACCCTAAGGGGCCTGACGATTCAGACCATTTTCATTTCCAGAACTAGGTTTAATAGAGCCTGATACCTGTTGAACTATCCTGAATTTAGTGCAGTTGAATAAAACATATGAATCTGGAAACACATTAGGTAAAACAGGTTATTTGCATGTTAGTGGTTATCCAGTCAATTAGGGACTACTGTGGAAAAATTAAATTTCGATAGATCGGTGCCATTTTATGTTCTTCAGAAAAGGTGTGCCAATTGCGCCTCTCTAAATTCTCCAAACTAAATTTGTCAAACGCATGATGTGTGCCAAATGTTACTGAATTCTGGGATACAGCTTGAGAAATATAAGGCTGGGCACATGTGGGTTAAACCAGTCATTTGTATATGTGGCACCAGAAACTGAGTGAAAACGAGGCCCAATTTCATTGTACGATTTTATTTTAGCAGGATAAAGATTCAAATTGGGGTAAATCTGACTATTTGTATTGGATGTACCAGAATAGGAGAGGTAATGCAGCTCATCTTCATACCTGATTGAAGGATACCAAGAAAAGATTATGCGGTTTAAATTGGTAATTTGTATCAGTAATTTGTATCAGAAGTGCTATTATTATTTGATCCATTTTTTCCGGATTTTCTCAAGCATTGTAGGTAAATACAACTGAAATAAAATTTAGAATATAACAGGTTACTACTAAGAAATTGTATTGAAGAATTGAATGTCGAAAAAGTGAAAGGTACCAGAAGGAATATGGCAATGCAGCCCATTAGCGTTTCGAAATTCTATTTCAGCAAACTACTAATGTGTACCAAATTTGATTGAACCATGAAAAGTATGTGACCGACCACGGCGCGATGCGATTATCGTTCGCATAATCGTGGGTTCAATCCCTCACACAGCCACCTATTATTATTTGAGCGGTTGTCACCTCGATGTGTCTGACGAACACTTCGAATAGTCGAGTAATAGGCAAGTCTTCTAAATGCTTCTCAAACATTGATGTTCGGAATCGTTGTTAAAGTGTAGACTCCTTTTAGTGAGTTTAAAAATAGAATGCGTGTAATCTCACTGCTCATTCATTTTATGAAGCTTTCTCATATCTCATTCAAGAGATTCACGAAATTTATTTTGTTTTATATGAAATTTGTAAACCAAAGTATACATGGTTAAATCGGTAATTTAAATGGGAGGCAATAAAATGGAACTGATACACTTTTTTTAATTTTGCTAATTATTACGATGCAATACAGTGGTTCAAAACTTCAGAACTATTGACAATTAATTAGTAGTTATAAGTAAAAATGATCGAATAAAAATGATGAATTATTATGGGTACAGAATGAGTCTAACAGCCAGCCAGATAGACTCACTTCGCTCGATCGACTTACAAAATCATGAAATATATTTAGTCATAAGTTTCTTGGTAAATTAAACATTTAAACACTTCTATCTGGATGTACACTTTTTACATATCAAATAATATATAACTTTATTCCTCGGGATTTGCTTAACTTGAACTTCAAGAATGGAAAAATGCTTACTCTGTCGTCGGTGTAAAGACGGCTTGCATCCTCATAAGTTACTAGCGGGTTACCAAAAAGCCGCCATTCCAATCTTGGGAACAGGAAAAAGTCGCAGGGGGGCAAAATCTGGTAAATATGGTAGCTAACGCATGACAATGGTGTTGTTTTTGGCCAAATAACCTCTCACAAGCGAAGATGAGTGAACAGGTGCATTATCATGATGCAAAAGCCATGAATATTTTTCCCTCAACTCCAGGCGTTTTTTTGTATTGTTTCACGCAAACGGTGCATAACTTCAAGATAATACTCCTTACTTAGCGTACGACCTTGTGGTAAGAACTCCTGATGCACTATGCCATGATAACCGAAGAAAACAGTGAGCAAATCCTTGACATTTCACCGAACTTGGCGTGCTTTTTCTGGTCGGCTCTCCTGGATATTTCCACTTGGACAATTGGGGTTTGGTTTCGATATCACAACCATATACCCATGATTCGTCACCAGTTATGACCCTTTTAAGCAAATCTGGATCATCGTTGACATCATTCAACAATTCCTGGACTATGCTTATGCAATGTTGTTTTTGGTCAAAATTCACCAATTTTGGAACGAATTTGGCTGCCACACGCTTCATGCCCAAAATTTCCGAAAAAATTGCATGGCATGAGCCAATCGATACACCAACATCCTCATCAAATTCTCTAATTGTGATTAGAAGATTCTCCATAACAATTTTCTTCACTTTCTCAACATTTTCATCGGTTGTTGATGTGCTGGGGTGTCCAGAGCGAGCGTCGCCATTCACATCTTCTCCAACTTCTATGAAAAGCTTGTACCATTAGAAATCTTTTTTTTTTTTTTGACTCAGAGTACTCTCACCGTATGCCACAGTCAACATTTCTGGTGTTTCTGAGCACTTAATTCCTTTTTTTACACAAAATTTGATGCAACTTCTTTTATCCATTTTTTCGATAGCAGAAAATCGCTCAACACGCAGAACACTTGTCTTATTTATATCTCTCACAAACAAACTAAACATGCCATATGAATAAAAATAAAAACATAAAAAAATAAATAAAAATAATAATCGAAAGTCGAAAGTACGTAGCCCGCGAAATTTGAAAATTCGATTTATTTTTTTAACACACCTCGTATATGTATGTAAGTCACAGGCGAGCTGTTAATAGATTCCTTGTTTGGGTGTGGAAATTTTACCGCCAGGTGAATACGTGAATAATAAAAAAGTTCGACACTGTTGCAGCTCTCAAAATCTTACCAACTACACTCAAAACGATACAAATTCCACCCTATATGGATAACATTTCTCTCGAAGCACATTGTTACCATTCATCTGATAGATTTTCGACCTATTTGTAAGAATATTGAAGAGAAAAAAAAAAAAAATGAAATGGACGAGGGGAACAAGAAATATGCTTCAGCCTCTTTTTGCCACATGGCTAATGGGATAACAGAAGATGGGCTTTTACTGCAAGTGTATTCGGAATTACGGGTTAATACCTGATATTGACGTAATATTTTTGAAATATTTGGAAATTGAAACATCCTTCGATGAAGCCGCACTCTTTAAAGACGTTATTGTTAGTTAAGAAAGTTTTTTAGCAAAACATTTGGGTGAAATGTTAACTACGAATTTATATCCGGTTAGCTATTTTAGAGCTATTTGTAAACAATTATACATAAAGGGTGCCCCAACAAGAACGCAAGATTTACATTTTAAATAAAACACAGATTTAAAAAAAAAATCGTGAAACTTTATTACATCGTAAAGTAGACAGAATGAGACTATGTATGAAACAACATATCGCGCAGATGGCCGCCTCGGCTTTACTGGCACACACGCGATCTTTTAATGAAATTTTCAATGACCGTTTTGCATAAATGCTGCGGTACTTCAATAAAGCAGCGTCCAATTTCCTCCTTTAAGGCTTGAGGCGTCTTCGTCTTATTCGCGTAAACCATCGACTTCAAACAACCCCAAAGAAAAAAGTCTAATGGTGTTAAATCGCACGATCTATGCGAAAAAACTGGTTATCATTTCACGACACCGAACACCATTGACTGTTTGCTCTTGACATACCTCATTTTCATAAAAAAAATGGTCCAATGATTCCTCCAGCCCAAAATCCACACCACACAGTGACACGTTGAGGACGCATTTGCTTCTCGTGAATCACCCGAGGATTTTCCTCACCCCAAATGTGACAATTCTGCCTATTGACGAAGCCATCAAGATGGAAATGGGCCTCGTCACTGAAGATGATTTTATCGGCAAAATCAGCATTTTCATGTTGTCTCTCCAATACCCAATTAACGAACTCCCTTCGCTGTCCATGGTCAGCTGGCTTCAGTTCCTGAGTCAATTGAACTTTGTATGCATGGAGATGCAAATCTTTCGTCAAAATTCGCTGCATAGTGGATTTGAAGACACCTATTTTCTGAGCTCCGTGTCGAATTGAGGTAGATGGAGTTTGTGCGACATCATCACGCACAGCTGCAGCATTTTCGGTCGATCGACCTGGTTGAAGGCGCGTTGTTGTCTATACATCACTATCAGACCCAGTTTTGGCAAATTTAACCATCAATCACTTTACAGTTGACCCTTTTGGAGCATTATTGTGACCCTAAATTGATCGCAATTTGCGAACTGTAGCCGCAAAACTTTCACCATTTTGGTAAAACAATTTCACAATGAGAATGCGTTGTTCATTCGTGTAGCGCTCCAATCTTACTAACCTCGTACCTTCTACCAGCAGACAATAACAATTGTTCAAATGTCAAACAATGACTCTTCGAATGGCGCCAAATTTAAATCTTGTGTTCTTGTTGGGACACTCTTTATATACAGTTTTTATCCAAAGAGAAATAAATTATCTCATTATTTTACATTGTCCATGATAAAGTATAGTAAGAAGAAATCCATTGGTTTTTAAATAGATGGATTTTGTAATTTCCATCTTGCGTTATAGAGGTTACGCTATATGGCGTGAAAAAGATAAAATTTCGTATTCAACAAATTACTTACAGCATTGTGATTGTTTGATTTAGTATCGTTTGAGATTGCACCAGAAATGAACCTTAAGCAAAGAGAAAATACGCCACGCTTTATAGTTTTTCTTTGATGAAGGCGAAAAAATAAGCCAGGCGGAAATGAATGAAAACGTAAACAGTATTTACGACCCTGATACTGCTACAGGCAATCATGCTCAATTTTAGTTTGAGCGATTCCTTTTCGATAATTTTTGTGCCAAAGACGCACCACGAATGAAATTTATTGTTTCACTAGTTTCATTGTACAGGGTTGCACAATAGAACGTGCATATTTAAAAAATAGATAAAAAAATAAATACAAAGGGTGTGGTTAAAATAAATCTAAGGCATCGTAGAGTAATAAATGGAGTTTATTTTTTAAAAATAACATCATCCCTCTCTACGACGGCACTCCTCTAACCGCAAACGAAAATTATTGAAAACTTTCTTCAGTAATACTGGTGTAATGGCTGCCATTTCACCACGTATATTCTCCTTGAGCTGAACGATGTTTCTTGGATTATTACCAAGTTCTGGAATTCACTATTCTTGAACTTTCAATTTCTGGAGCCAAAAATCCGCCCAACATCTCAACATAGCGTTCCGTATTAACCGTGACGTTTTGGCCCCGCGCATTTTCGAAGAAAAACGGACCAATTATTCCTCTGCCAGAGATTGCTGCCATACTGTCACTTTAGGACTATGCAATGGTTTCTGGTGTTTTATATTGCATCATCTTTTTTTGCGGGGTAGAAAAGGCGCGGGCGGGGGGGCGCCTACATCGTTGGGTTGGCGGGCTCATGGAGTTTTAGTCGCTAAGAATCACTTCGACGGAAAGCGTCGCGCATTTTGCGAGAACTCTCGTTCATATATTGCTACTAGGCGACTATATTGTGCTGAATATGGACTACGGCGAATTAGTGAAGCTCCGAGTGCTAATTTAATTAAAATATGGGTAAAGCGTTTTGAAGAGACCGGTTCAACATTCAAACCACAAGCAAATGGTCGCCCAAGAACATCTAGGACCGAAGACAATGTTGAGAGAGTTATGGAGTCAGTGCGAGGAAATCCACAAATGTCGACTCGCAAGAGATCGTCTGTCTTACAATTATCCCGACGAAGTTTGCAACGAATTTTAACATTGGATCTTAAACTGCATCCATATAAGCTGCAATTAACACAAGAATTGAAAGAGTCTGACTTCATAGCAAGGCTCGCATTTGCTAATGAAATGCTTAATCGATTTTCCAATTTTGACAATATCCTTTTCTCTAACGAGGCTCATTTCCTTATGAATGGGTTCGTAAACCATTAAAATTGTCATTACTGGAACAGTTAAAATCCCAAAATCAAACACCAGAAACCATTGCAGTGACAGTATGGGCAGCAATCTCTGGCAGAGGAATAATTGGTCCTTTTTTCTTCGAAAATGCGCGGGGCCAAAACGTCACGTTTAATACGGAACTCTATGTTGAGATGTTGGACGGATTTTTGGCTCCAGAAATTGAAAGTTCAAGAATAGTGAATTCCAGAACTTGGTTCCAACAAGATGGAGCTACCTGTCACACATCAAATGACTCCATGGCGGTGGTGAAGCAGATATTTCCTGGCAGACTGATTTCGAAAGGAGGTGATATCCCATGGCCTCCACGTAGTCCAGACTTGACGCCTCTTGACTTTTTTTTGTGGGAATACCTCAAACACAAAGTCTACAGTAATAATCCAAGAAACATCGTTCAGCTCAAGGAGAATATCCGTGGTGAAATGGCAGCCATTACAGCAGTATTACTGAAGAAAGTTTTTAATAATTTTCGTTTGCAATTAGAGGAGTGCCGTCGTTGAAAGGGTCACCCTTTAGATGATGTTATTTTTAAAAAATAAACTCCATTTATTGCTCTACAATGCCTTAGATTTATTTTAACCATACCTTTTGTATTTATTTTTTAATCTATTTTTTAAATATGCACGTTCTATTGCGCCACCCTGTATATGGAATATCCTGACTACTCCGAGAAACCACGACAGTAAAAGCACGGCGCGCTTACGTTTTATTATCGTAGCAAAAAGCAAATACGAGTAGACATAAAAGAAAAACTTTTATAATATACGAGTATAAAGATAACAGTGGTAAATAAGACGCTAAAAAAATGAAAATAAACAAACTGAAATGTTTAAAGTCTAAATGTTTAACGTACTCAGAGACACAACCGTGGATTAAATGTAGTAGCAAGAATAAGAACGTCATATTGCTTAATACCTTTTAGGCCTGAACTCAGTTTTCGTTCCATTGTCTGTAGACTGAAATCAAGTGTCGGAAATTTTCGTAATTAATTCAAATTAATTTCAATGCAAAAACACGTCAAGTGTAACCAAACAAGGACAGGATTAATGTTTTAAAGAATGTTTGAAAGTCGAATGTATTGAATAAAATTGTTTGGGTTTGCTCTGCTCTCAAATCACGGCAGTGTCATAGAATAATTAAAATAAAGCGGTAAGTGGAGTGCTGCGTTTTTTATACGTGTAATTCGTTGCTGTGGGAACTACTGCAGTTGTTTCATTGTAAACTCTATCTTTGGATGTTGTCGCAAACAGAAAATTTTTTGGTGTCGTACGAAAATCAATAATGTTTTGTAAGCAGAGTTGAATGGAATTTTTCCATGGAAATTAGTTAATTGTAACAGCAAAAGATTTTATATCTTCCCTCGAAGAAATGAAGCTATATATATCGAGTAAGCTCATTTCATGTAAGAGCTCTCCCACAACTCATTTCTGGTGCACTCACAAAAAAAGTATACCTCATATTAAAGAAATTTTACTTAATATTGTGGAAATATGGGAATAATTCATCTTCAAGGCTAAAAACGTATTTAATATTTAAATGCGAGGTGTGATAAAAAAAATAACCATTAATTTAAATTTTTTTTCAAAAAGCATTTATTCATTAATTTCTATTTTATTTCCTTTAAAGTAGTCCCCTTCAGATATAATACAGTTGTGCCAGAGTTTCTTCTAATCCTCCAAACACTTCTAAAACGAGCTTTTTGGAATCGCCAACAGCTCTCGTTTCGATTTTTCTTTTATCTCCTCAATCGTAGCAAAACGCCTTCATTTCATTGGTGTCTTCAGTTTTGGGAAGAGGAAAAAATCAGCGGGGGCCAAGTCCGGTGAATACGGCGGTTGAGTCATGATAGCGGTTTTGTTTTTGGCCAAAAACTCACGCACAAGCATCGATGTGTGAGCTGGTGCGTTATCATGGTGCAAAATCCATGATTGGTTTTTCCACAATTCTGTGCGTTTCTGACGAATTTCTTAGCGCAAACGGCGCATAACTTCAAGGTAGTATTCCTTATTGACAGTACAACCATGTGGCAAGAATTCATGCTGCACCACGCTATTGCAGTAAGCAAAACCTTCACATTTGACCGAACTTGACGTTTTTTTCAGTCTTGGCTCTTTTGGACGCTTTCATTGGGATGATTGGGCTTTGGTTTCGATATCATAGCCGCACACCCATGATTCCGCACTAGTTATGACCTTTTTGAGGAAATCTGGTTCGTCGTTGACGACGTTCAACAGCTCCTGAGCGAGGTCCATGCGGCGTTGTTTTTGCTCAAAATTTAGCAATTTTAGAACAATCTTCGCTGCCGCATGTTTCATGCCTAAAACATCCGTAAAAATTGCTTGACATGAGCCACACGATATGCCAAGATCATCAGAAACCTCTCTCATAGTGATTCGACGATTATCCAAAATCATTTTCTTCACTGCTTCAATGTTTTCATCGGTTATTAATGTGCTCGGCCGCCCAGGACGAGCATCGTCATTGACATCTTTTCGGCCTTCCTTAAACTGGTGATACCACAATTGAACTTGTATTCTGCTCATAGTAGACTCGCCAAACGCCACAGTCAACATTTCAAATGTCCTTGAACATTTAATTTCATTTTTTACACAAAACTTAATACAGTTTCTTTGATCGATCATTTTTTCGAATAGTAGAAAATCGAAGATCATACGAAAACACGACTAACCTTTTTATCTGTCAAAAACAAACTGACAATCCAAAGTAGCTGATATTGTTAACATATATAACAGACATGTGTACCAACATAACGGAAAAAAAATGCGAAAATCGAACATACGTAACTCACGAAATTCGAAAAAGACGGTTTTTTTTTCACACCTCGTACTAAATTGAAGTAAACGAAATAGACTTGATTTGCACTCAGAAAGGCTTAGAGCAAGTATATTTTTCCAATAATTTTAGTAAACTGAACTGAAGGGGATTCGCGAGTAGTAATGTAATGTAAATTAATGGTTACAGTTTGTGCATGACATGAAATGTTTGGGAGTCTTATTAGATCATAAGCTGTGCTCTGAGAATCACATTAATCACGTTGTTTTAAGTGTTAACTATGTATTGAGGCAATTATACACAACTAATTTGCCGCTCCCGCTTTATGTGAAAAATCAATTGGTTTCTGTCCCAGTTATGCCAAATATTATGTACTGCTTAGAGGTATACTCTGCTCCAGTCAAAAATATATGAAACTCCTTCAGTTCATCTTTGAACAGAGCTGTTGGCTACATCTTTACCCTCAAGAGACGTGTGGATATAACACATTTTGTGATTAAATTTCTGAGATTTCCTGCATTTATCGATGTACGATTGTTGTTATGTTTTTACAAAATATATTCTAACCAAAGTCCGCGTTTCCAATATGAAACTTTTAAATTTTGTCATTCCGTTCGTATAAGACAATTGTTTATCCCTAAACTTTGCCATCTTACAGCACGATCTTATAATGTTAGAGGAGCTCGTACCTGTAATGCATTGCCAAATGAATTTAGAAATTTAAATGTATCATATGTAATATTTTGAAATAGGCTTATCTGCCATATGCAGTTGACTTAGGTGAATATTCCTTTACATCTTAATGCTTGCATTTACGTGTGATATTTGTTAATTGCTATTGGTTGATATTTAATATATGATTTTATGTGATCAATTTTAATTTTATATACATTTTTACATTTACTTTAGTGTAGTGTTTATTTTAATTTATGCATATTATGATTTACCTAACAGTTTAGAACTGTAAAATTGTTAACTTAATTAAAAACAAAAAAAAAAAAAACATAAAAACTTTTTCAATTTGGACTGACCTATATCATGCAATATTTACTGTTTTCTTATTATATTTATTTGCTTCCATTTGGCCTTTAATTTGAACGTTACAAGTTGCTACTGTTATATTCTAAGTTATATTTTGGTTTTTTTTTTTTTTAATCTAGTAGTATTTATTTTATGCACTTTATAATTTGCTTAATATTGGTCAAATGGCTTTAAATTACTAGATTATTCAATAAATCAATAAATGAATGAGGTGTTTTATTTAAACAGAGTATAATTTATTTAATTATTTAATTTATTATTCGCAAAATTTTCCTTGATGTTAGTAAGGTTTTCTTTAGTTCTAGGAACTTCGGAACTTAACTATTATTATTTCTTTGAAATAATTAATTTATATTTTATGAAATTTTTAACAATCAGTCAATAACAAATCGTATATTCTTTAATATTTTGCATGTATTTAAAGATACGAGTATATTGTTGTAACTCTCTTTTCCAATTTTGTGTGTAACATTTTCAGGAAATTTTTCTTAAGCCAAATATGGAATAACTTAAAAATAAATTAAGGAAACTTTTTAACAGCGCATTCTCCCTTGAATTTATTGAAAAAATAACTTGAAGTTAATAAAAGTGCCAACTCAATTTAAGAAAGTAAAATTTGATGGGCACGTATTGAAGAAGTCTTTGCCTTAATACGTTTCTAATCAAGGAAATTGGTTCTTCTTTAATTTTATTGCAAATATTGAACAATACTAAACATTATTTTTTTTTTTAATTAAAACGTTTTGGAAATCGCGTAAAGAATTTTTGCTTATTTTAAGAAAAGTTTGTCAAGGAATTTTTTGTACAAATTTTTAAGGGAATGATATACTGAAGTAAAATAAATTTTTCCTCACATTGAAGAAATTTTCTAGCTTGTAATTAAAACTACTTAATTTGAGTTCATAGCGTAGTTAATTTTAAAGTCATTCTTCTTGTTTTTAATGTACACAAAGTAATTGTTTTTTCTCATAATTTTCTTTAAAACTTGAGAAAAATGGCCCAAATCACCATGACTTTCCTGGTACATCCCATACAAATAATCGGTTTAGTCCATATATTTTTGGCTTCATATTTTCCATGCATTCAAATTTGGCACATATTATAAGCATGTTGATTTAGACTGTGAGAATGGAAAATAAGGCACTGCCATTCACATTCTGATACTTCCAATAAAAATTGTCCGAAATTTTAGCAAAAGGAGGTTGAAGCTATGTATAGGTCAGTTCATCAGAATGAAATTTCTACGTTACTATATTGAAGGCACATCAGCAGAAATGCAAACGCACGAAATAACATAAAACTAATTATTATATTTACAACTTTCTAGAGCCTTCAGATGGAGATTGGGTATTGGATTTGTTTTGTCTTAATGGGACTATATCATAGAACAATATGCAGAATTGTTTGTGCCGCGAAACAAATGAAATAAAAAAATGGAGCCGGGTGAATTGAGTGTTATCGATTAGAAATGCTGTAATTTTCATTTTTTTTTTTTAGTTTCACTATATTATAAAAACCATTTCAGACTTAAAAAAAAGTAATTGCTCAATGTAACCGCCTTTAGCCCGGTTAATAGCACCAAGTCTGTCCGGGAATGCTTCACGTGTTGCACGAATGTGGACTGATGGCTTTTTGCCCCATTCTCGGGGGAAAAAACAATATTTTAGGCGTTGACGGTCTCTCGCTTTTTAGCACGGCAGGGCATTTAGACGGCATGGAAAAATTCGTTGAATTTAAGTCTGAAAAATGGTCATTGTTATGAAGAAATAAAGGTGGTAACTTTTCCTTGTAAATCGACAACAACGAATTTTAAACAAAAAAACTCGTACAGAATCGTTGAATTAAGCATATTTTGCAAAAAAAAAAATTAATTATTACTAGTAATTACTAGCTAATTTGATGTTATATTCTAAGTTATATTTTGTTTTTGTTTTTTTGTAATTCCAGTAGTATTTATTTTATGCAATTTGTAATTTGCTTAATATTGGTCAAATGGCTTTAAATTACAAGACAGTTCAATAAATGAACGAGATATTTTATTTAAACAGATTATAATTTTTTTAATTATTTAATTTATTATTCGCAAGATTTTCCTTGATGTTAGTAATTTTTTCATTGCTTCTAGCAACTTCTGAACTTAATTATATTATTATATAATTAGTTTTTGTTTTTTGAAATTTTTAAGAAATATTGTTCTATAACAAATCACACATTTTTTAATATTTTGCATGTATTTAAAGATACGACTTTGACCTTCTTCCCCAATTTTGTATGTAACATTTTCAAGAAAATTGTCTTAAGCCAAATATGGAATAACTTAAAAATAAATGAAAGAAACTTTTTAACAGTAATCAGTTATCATTGTTATGAAGAAATAAAACTGGTAATTTTTCCTTGTAAAATCGACAACAATGAATTTTAAATAAAAAAAACTCGTACAGAATAATTGGATTAAGCATGTTTTGCAAAAAAAAAAAAAATAAATAAATTAATAATGAAATAAAATAAAATAAATAAACTGTATATCTTCCTGACTGTCCTCAACCAGAGTGTTTAATTTGTTTTCAACCATCGAACAATTATGGACACACTTCACCAATTTCAACGCAGTACAATTAATATAAAAGTACCAGTAGCGGCGGGTTTATCCGGTCGATTTATTTCGTAATTTACTAAGAATTACATTAAACGCCATTGTCACAAATTTTGGGTTTACAGGAGAAAAATGAAATTTCGCTAAAACAGTCAATTTGTATGGAAGGTATCGGAAAGGGTGGACCCTTCACAAAACGATTTAAATGGTCATGAAACATATTTGGTCACAAGATAGCAGGTTCCACAAACGCTTCCTTTTGGATGTTAAATTTCCGCCTCCGGGTGAAGTTATTAGGTGCGCAACTAAGTTCCTGCTGTTTGCCAATAGATGACGCCAGCTGTAAGTGCTAGTTGTCTAAAACATAACCTAAACGTTATGAGCCAAATTTATATGTAGACATATGATAAACATACCGCCTCGACACAATAGCGATTTACTTTTGACGTCAAATTCTTTTGGTTGTGTAAATATGTAAGATTTTATGCCAAATAATATATATGCGGGAAGTATTGATTTTCTTCTTTCAATAAGAGAAAACGGCAACAGAAGCTCTTTGAGAGCTTGAAAACGTTTACGGAGATGCTGTTTTAAGAGAAACAACGTGCCGAGATTGTTTCCGTCGCTTTAAAGACGGTGATTTTGATTTTTGACGACCCCTTGCGTGAAGGAAGACGAAAAACCATCGAAGACACTGAATTGACGGCATTGATTGATGGGGATTCATGTTAAACGCAGGTAGAGCTTGCTTCAGTGTTAGGAGTTACCCGTCAAGTCATTTCCAAATGATAGCATGCGTTGGGAATGATTCAAAAGCAAGGAACTTGGGTTTCTTATGAGTTGAAGCGAAGGGACGTTGAGAGTCGTTTTTTCGCCTGTGAATCATGGAGGCTGCCTAGTCATGCTTTTACGTTGTCACCTCGGCCGAATATGCACGTTGCGGAGGTTATGCTTTGTATTTGGTGGGACCAGGTCGATGTTACTTATTATGAGCTATTGAAACCAAACGAAACCATTACTAGAGATCAGCATCGATTTCAATTATTGCGATTGAGCCGGGCTCTGCACGAGAAACTGCCACAATACGCGCAGAGGCAAAAAAAGTGATTCTTCAGCATGCCTATGCTCGGCTTCACGAGGGCAAGCCCGTTAAAACGTATCTGGAAACGCTGAAATGGGAAGTCTTACATAATGCACCATATTCTCCAGATATTGTGCCGTCCGATTATCACTTATTCCGTTCGATTGCATTAGCGCGATTGAGCCGGTGTCTGCGCAAGAAAGGACCACAATACCCGGAGAGGCACGAAAAAGTGATTCTTCTGAAGTAATTCTGTTGAAAGGTTGAAACGCCGAAATGGGAAGTTTTGTTCCATCTATCATATTCTCAAGATATTGCCCCGTCCGATTATCGCTTATTCTGTTAGATGGCACACGGTCTGGCTGACCAACAGTTCCAGTCATATGACGACATCAAGGATTGGCTGGATTCCTGGATGGCCTCAAAAGATGAGCAATTCAAGCTTTACCAGAAAGATGGGAAAGAGTAGTAGCTAGCGATGGGCAGTATTTTCAATGAATCATTTAATATGTTTTCATTATAAAGTTGTTTTTTTATGAAAAAAGAAACAGCTTAGTTGCGCACGTAATGTAAATTTGTATCATAATTATATTTGATCATTACGTACTTGGTATTTTAATTGCTTCCTTCTGCCTCCTTCATACTTTTGGAAGAAGGTATGATGAACTTAATGGTGAAATTACAAAACTGCAAACATTATTTTCAAGCGGGTTCCTCGACCTAAAAATTGTGGCAAAATAAATGATGATTACTATGAAAACTTTTGAAAAATATATTTCTTGTTTGATTTTTTCTCTGTTCTGCTAAGCGTAGTTTTTTAGTTCCTTCGTGAGGTATTTATTCTATTTTCGTCATCATTCACTCGGTTGCCAGCTGCCAATATCTGCCACGATATCGTCAAATCATTGAGATGTTTCATATCCACTAACGTTCATGTAAACTGTCTTCCATACCAATATGGTCCTACTGAACAACTGCTGGCATTGGATTTAAGACACAAACTCCAAGTTGAATGAAGGAAAAAATGAATCCTTCACAGTTTATGGTTTAGGTGGCAAGAATGGCAAATGGCAAATATTTTATAATCGCCAGTGCCAAATAGAAACGTAATACAAATTCAGTTCATATACATGTATCGCATATTATGTGATATCATCCCCTCGTCCTTTTGTACATCACATGCAAAAGGAATACAATTTTAGTAATCTTTCCCCTGCAGGTCTGAGGTAAAATTGGCATTGTGTAAAATTAAATAGAATAAAATTAATTACGTTCGCTGCCACCATAACCTAAAAAAACAGTAATGGTTTTAGCCGTATTTGGTTTCTTCTGCGCGGTTTTATGTGGGGCCCACATCACAGTATGGCATTCATATTGCTTACTTGCCGCCGGGTCTATTCAAAGGTATGTATTCTTATGTCTAGAGTTGAAGTAACCAAAGCTTTTCAAAGGCATTACAAAAGCTACAGACATCTTTTTCCACTTATTTTGATAAACTCAATTCTGGTTTATTTGTAGCTATTTAGGATTATCATACAAATGAGTATTCTTGTTATTGTAAATTGTGCTTACAATGCTGACGTTACATAGCGATAGGACACATATGGATGATATAACGAAATGTAACCAAGTTTCCTTTAATCGCTTTAGCGGTTTGTTTAATGTATTTGAGGATGTTGAGTCGCAACCGTTCATTTGAATGAGATTTGAATTCGCTATGGCGGAAGATTTAATTTGAATGAAATGTGGATATCATACCGCAGAATTGTTTCACCGAAGAAAATACGCAGTAAATGTTGACTGCATTTTCAATTAGCGCGTAAATGATGTAAGTCCAACTAAAGCCTATTTGATGTGAAAAAATATATGTAATTAAAGAGCGGTTGTGCTGGAATTAATAATCCAATTACATTTAATGCACAACAACCACTTAGTTGTAGTTAACAATCAATCTGACTTTGTTATTGGTTATTATATGTCAAAATAAACAAATACTAGAATCTTTAGTTAAAACACACACTCACACAATCTTATTTGCATTCAAAAAAAATTGGCCTCATCCGAATTCTGTCACCAGGCATATACGAGTTGTGTCAAAAAAAATTAGGTTAATTTTAATTTTTCTCAAAAAAATATTTATTTATTCATCAATTTCTATTTATCTCCTTCAAAGTAATCCCCGTCAGATATAATATACTTGTGTCAGCATTGTTTCCAATCCTCGAAGCAGTTCTAATGTGGACTTTTCGGTATGTTTTTCAGCTCTCTCAGCGATTCGCTTTTTGCCTCCGTCTCAGGGGGCCAAATCTGCTGAATACGGTGAATGAGGCGTGACGACGGTTTTCTGTTTGGCCAAATAATTTCTCCCAAGCAAAGATGAGTGAATAGGTGCATTATCATGATGCAAAAGCCATAAATTGTTTTCCACAATTCCGAGCGATTGTTTCGTATTGCTTCATGCAAATGGCGCATAACTTCAAGGTAATACTCCTGATGCACTACGCCATGGTAATAGAAGAAGCCAGTGAGCAAAACCTTGACATTTGATTGAACTTGGCGTGCTTTTTTTTGGCCTTGGCTCTCCTGGACTCTTCCATTGGGACGATTGTGCTTTGGTTTCGATGTCATAACCATATACCCATGATTTATCCCCAGTTTTGACCCTTTTAAGCAAATCTGAACCAGCGTTGACGTCATTCGACAATGTCCTGAGCGATACTCATGCGACGTTGTTTTTGGTCGAAATTCAGCAATTTTGGATCGAACTTCGCTGCCACACGTTTCATGCCCAAATTTTCCGGAAATATTGCATGGCATGAGCCAGTCGATACACCAACATCCTGATCAAATTCTCTAATTGTGATTAGAAGATTCTCCATAACAATTTTCTTCACTTTCTCAACATTTTCATCGATTGTTGATGTGCTGGGGCATCCAGAGCGAGCGTCGTCATTCACATTTTCTCAACCTTCTGTGAAAAATTTGTACCACTTGTAAACATCGTTTTGACTCAGAGTACTCTCACCGTATGCCACTGTCAACATTTCAAGTATTTTTGAGCACTTAATTCCATTTTTTACTCAAAATTTGATGCAACTCCTTTGATCCATTTTTTTCGATAGCAAAAAATCGCCGAACACTTAAAACACTTGTCTTATTTATGCCTTTCAACAAATTAAACATGATATATGGATAAAACCGTCAAGATATATTTGAGACGAGTATATCAACATAAAAAAATAATAATCGAAAGTCGAATATACGTAGCGCGCGAAATTTAAAAATTTACCTTATTTTGTGAACAAACCTTGTACATTCCGTCGAAAAAATAACGGGTATTACTTAATAAAATGCAAATATTTATTATTCGTACAAATTAATTTTATCTCCTTTAAAAAAGCCTTCTTTTTTCCTTTTGTTAACGAACAATTCAATCTTCAAAACTTTTCTCAACTGCATTTTCCAAAAAAAATAAATAAATAAATAAATAGATTTATTGCTGCGAGTTCTCTTTTTGGCTGCAAAAAAGGACACCTCGAAGGGGTAGTCTCAGTTTAAGGTAGAAAAAAAGAGGTCAGCTGCAATCATATTAGACGAATTGGAGTCGTATTGCTCGATTTTTGGACAAAGATTTAACCATAGTGAAAGCCATGGGGAAAGCTGAGTTTTTGTGATGAAAAATCCACATGTTTTGTTCCCACAAACCTGGTCTTTTCAGACAAATTTGTTTTCTCAAAAGCAGTGCCCAGATGATATTCTCCTACTGGCCGTAAAAGAAGAATTCAGTTTCTCTGACATAGTCGAGCGGCATCGCGTTTTATTGACAAAAAAATTTATAAAATGTCATCCCTTTCAAATGATTTTCGGTCAACATTCCTTTCACTTCGTCTGTGTTGATCCTCTGACATAGTCGAGCGGCAACGCGTTTTATGGACAAAAAAATGCATAAAATTGTAAAAATTGATTCGTGAGACACAGAAATTGAAGCGCCCATCCCTTTCAAATGATTTCAATCAACATTTCTTTCATTTTGTCCATGTTAACTTAGATTGAAGACGTTGATGCCCGACCAGAGGGATCGCTTCTGATCGCACTGTACCACTCGTGTGCACATGTTTTTTTGTTAAAGTGGATTCAATGAAAATCTTCACGGATACGTAATATCTTCACGGACACGGTTAACGAAACTCTATATGCAAAAAAAATTTGAAACAATTTCTTTGTTCGTTATTTTTATTCGCTGTAAAAATTCATCAATTGAAATGCAAAAGGCATTACTGAAATTCATTTCACATCTACTGAAATTCAAAATACATCAATTGAAATTTGAAAAATAATTGGTAGTTTTGACCGTAATACACTCTATCCAATAATGATCATGATGCACTCAAACTAGAAAATTTAGTAGAAAAAATTATAGACGAAGGGATTTTGTTACTAAAAAATAAGGAGTTACAAATGTATTGTAAGATAATATTATAAGATTATAATAATATAGTAAATATTAATATTAAAAATGTGGTTTACATATATTTCAACATCGTTACATTGTTACTATTGATATAAAAGCTATTGGTTTGACAGAAGTTAATTATGCACCATCTGGAATATCTTCAAAGCCAATGCCATTTGGTGGAACGTTCTTGAATGTTGTATAGCTTGGCAACAATCACCTACGGTGATTGTATTCATCGCTTGGTCGACGATACTCTCCATACTCGTATATGCCTTATCTTTGCTCTCCTATTTTGGGCGGCTTACTAAAATGCACCATGTTCAATTTCATATATACTTTTATTTTGGCCCATGCATTTTTGATGGGGTTCAACTTCGGAGAGTACGAAAACAATCTTAAAAGAGTTGCTGGTGAAATATTGAAAATGTCTTCTTATTTGCTGTGACAAGGTGCGTTATCACAAACAAGAACCAAATCTGATAGAGTGTCCCAATGTTTGCCAAAATCTAAATACATTTTCTCGTTGGCGTCAACCGCGCGGAAGGATCGTCCTCTTTTATTCATGTTATAGAGCACGCTGTGGTCGAATTAAACATATATTTTTTTACATTTTAAATGACAAATTTGGAATATCAATTGATGTGTTTCGAATTTCAATTGGTGTTTTTTAAATTTAAATTGGTAATTTTTGAATTTCAATTGATGAGTTTTGAATTTCAATTGATGTGTTTTAAATTTCATTTGGTGTCTTTTGAAATACAATTGACGTCTTTTGAATTTCAATATATGTCTTTCGAATTTCAAATAGAAGTTTTGATTTTCAATTGATGTCTTTTGAATTTCAAATGGAAATTTTGAACTTCAGTTTATGTTTTTCGAAATTGTTCCTATTTATTTTACACGACTGTGAAAATGGACAAACCACCAACTGCGAAAATTGCAACCATCAAAAGCTCGTAAAGCATTTAAGTAATGCGATAAGAAAGCTGCTAAATGTCATCGATTTAAAATGTTTAATTATATTTATGACACAAAGCATGAAATTTTCATTTCCGCTTTACGCGTCTTTAGGGAATATTTTGATATATGTACGGTATGAGATTCTGTGTAAACGGAACGAAGTATCTGTGCGATAGAGTCCCAGAGACTTACGACATATAAATGTCGTACAAAACTTTTGGGGAGTAGGGGTGACCTTAATTTCTGAGAGCTCTATAATGTGTTTTGTTAATAGCATTTGTACTTGCAAATTATCGCCATTAAATTACCTTTACATTTGTAACGTGTAACCTTTTGTTATTAAGACATTTTTTAAAGTCACAACGTTTTGTAACATCTTTGCCATAAATCAAATGTATTCACGCTAACACATACAATGTCATCATCCAGAGAGGACAGAGGACTTTTGCTGCATAATTAAAAATGATTAAATTCAACAAATATAATTAAGAAAGAGGCCTGTCGTTAACAGGTGCTACGGTGGAGTTTAGCAAACAGACACAGAATTGAAGATACAAAGTTGTGGCATGATATTCTAAAAAAAAAAGTTGAACACCTGTAGCAGAGCTTTACACGTATAAAAAATATACAACAACAGCGATGCAATATATTCTAGTCGAATTGCGGAAACAGTGGAAAATGGAGCTCAATTTTGACATAAAACAATTTAACAATATTAGTGGAAAAACAGTTTTCATATTACTACTTCTGCAACTGAATTCAATGCAAAGTTCACATATAATATCAACATCGTATTTAAATTGTATCAATAGAATTTTCATACAGAGTGGACCATATGAGTGTTGGCGATTTAATTCTTCAATTTCTCGGTAACGCGTGGCGCGGGGTGGCGGGGGGATATGTTGTTCGCTGCGCCGCTTCCTGGAAATTTAGTCGCCATGGAGCCGTACACGGAAGTGCAGCGTGCATTTTGTGTCAGAGCGTATTACGAAAACAATAAATCAGTGATTACTGCACGACGTTCGTATCGGCATGAACACGGTTTACACGATTTAAGTGAAGTTTCAAGCGCTAATGTGATACGAAAATGGATCAAAATGTTCGAAACAACCGGCTCAACAGTACCAATTACGGGTCGTGGTCGCCCAGTTTCTGCAAGATCAGCCGACATTGTGGAGTGAGTTCGTGTTTCAGTTCAGCGAAATCCGCAACAGTCAACACGTAAGAGAAGTCAGTCTTTGGATGTCAAAAGAACAACTTTACGACGAATTTTGAAACGTGATTTGCATTTGAAGGCTTATGAGATTCAGATAGTCCAAGAATTAAAACCCGATGATGCCAATAACCGACTTAACTTCGTCAATTTGATGCTAGAGCGGTTCAACAATTTCAACAACGTGATTTTTAGTGATGAGGCCAATTTTCAGCTTAATGGCCATGTGAACAAGCAAAATTGTCGGTTCTGGTCCGAGACTAATCCCCGACGCTTGCATGAACGTCCACTTCACAGCCCTAAGCTTGTCGTGTGGGCTGGGATAACGTCAACCGGTATTATTGGACCATACTTTTTTGAGGACGAAAGAGGGCATGCGATGACGGTTAGAGCGAACAATTATTGCAACATGCTAGCAGACTTTTTGGTGCCAGCTTTGCAAGAACTTCAAGGCAATACCTCGAGAATGTGGTTTCAACAGAATGGGGCCACATGTCATACGGCTAGGGTATCCATACAGCTGCTGAAAAATGTTTTTCCTGGAAAACTCATTTCGAAAAGGGGGGATATTGAATGGCCCCCATGTAGCCCCGATCTCTCTCCATGCGATTATTTTCTATGGGGCTACCTCAAATCGGTAGTCTACGAGAATAATCCAACCAATTCAGAGCAGTTGAAGAGGAACATTATTCAGGAAAGTAACAAAATACCGAGAACAACTTTTCAACGAGTTTTCCAAAATTTGCGACTTCGGTTCCAAGAGTGTCAAGCAGCCGAGGGAAGCCATTTGGACAACATTATTTTTAAGTCTTAAAAATTCCCATGCTTCTGCTTTTTAAAAATACAAATATATTTTTTTATGTTTCGTAGTTTTTTTTAATTGAATATTTAAACCGCCAACACCCTTATGGCCCACCCTGTAATGCAAAAATAAGTAATTTAGCGATATTGTGACTTCAACATAGAAATTTGCAAATAACTTCTTTGCTATCGAAATTTAATCTCGTTATATTTAGACCACTAATTAGTAATTGTTGTCAAATATATTTGTGGCATGTTGCGAAAGACTGTCGCTCATTTTTAGCATTCGATTGAAACTTGAGAGCTACAAAATTTATGTTCAAATTTGGCATTCTGTCGACAGTTTTAATTACAGCAACTAAGATTTTCATATTAAAACACGTACTTGTTGCATCTTCCTATACTCGTATGATTATTTCCAATTTAAATTTTACAAATTAAAAAAAAAAAAAGAAGAAAAAAAATCAATGTCTGAAAACTTACATCTTTATTAACATTATATATGTAGTATTATATATAATTAACCTTCTCAGCATGGATTTCACCCAGGCAAATCTACTACAATAAATTTAACTATTTTCACAGAATATTGTATTTCATCATGTGAACTTGGACATCAAGTTGAGACAGTTCACGCCGATTTCGCCAAAGCATTTGATAAAGTGTTTCATAGTATATTTTTTCTAACTTACAATCTATGGGACTTTATTCCTTGATGTTAAAGTGGTTAAAATCGTATTTGTCAAATAGAAAATGCAGAATCGTTATGAGTGGTTATGAATCTTTCCCATATTTGCAAACATCTGGCTTGTCGCAAGGTAATATTTTGGGACTTTTGTTGTTTAATTTATTTACAAATGATGTTTCTAACTGTTTTAAAAAAGTAAATTTTCTTTTATGCAGATGACTTAAAAATATATCACAAAATTTATAATACTTCTGAGGCTCTAGATCTTTAAAATGATTTAAATAATCTTTTTGCTTGGTGTTACCTGAACAAACTTTCATTACATCTATCAAAATGTGTCCATATTTCATTTTTAAGGTCTCGTAATCCAATTCAGCTGGTTTTCAAAATTGGTGGTCACACTGCTGCAAGCAGAATGGATTTAGGTGTTATTTTTGAAGCTGAGTTTGATGTGTCCCTAAAGCTTATATCATCCCTAAGTCTTATTCTATGCTAGCGTATTAGAAAAAATTGTTCCGATTTCACTAATCCACATACCTTAAAAATAGTGTATACTTCCTATCTAACATCAAAAATGAAATATGTCTCTATTGTTTGGAGTCTCCTTTGCCAAGTCAATATATCACGCACAGAAAGAATTCAACGGGTCTTTCTGAAATTTGCTCTCTCCTCAATTAACTTTCGTGATTTTGTGCCTTTAAATGACTGATGCAGGAATTGAATTGATTCTCTGGCTGTCTGACATGTGGCAACGTCTTGTTGAAACCACATGTCATTCACATTCATTTCTTTAATTCTAGGCGCGAAATGATACATAATACCGAACACCATTGACTGTTTGCGCTTGATACGCCTCATTTTCACAAAAAAATTGTCCAATGATTCCTCCAGCCCAAAATCCACACCACACAGTGACACGTTGAGGATGCATTTGTTTCTCGCGAATCACTCGAGGATTTTCCTCACCCCAAATGCGACAATTCTGCCTATTTACGAAGCCATCAATATGGAAATGGGCTTCGTCACTGAAGATGATTTTATCGGCAAAATCAGCATTTTCATGTTGTCTCTCCAATACCCAATTAACGAACTCCCTTCGCCTGGCTTCAGTTCCTCAGTCAATTGAACTTTGTTTGCATGAAAATGCAAATCTTTCGTCAAAAGTCGCTGCATAGTGGATTTGGAGACACCAATTTGCTGAGTTCGGTGTCGAATTGAGGTGGATGGAGTTTGAGCGACATCATCGCGTACAGCTGCGACATTTTCGGTCGATTGACCTCGTCGAAGGCGCATTGTTGTCTTTACATCACTAACAGACCCAGTTTTGGCAAATTTATCCACTAATCTCTTTACAGTTGACTCTTCTGAAGCATTATTGTGACTACAAATTGATCGCAATTTGCGAACTGTAGACGCAAAACTATCACCATTTTGGTAAAACAATTTCACAATGAGAATGCGTTGTTTATTCGTGTAGCGCTCTATTTTTACTCCTACCTTCTACTAGCAAACAATAACAATTGTTCAAATGTCAAACAATGACAAATTTAAATCTTGCGTTCTTGTTGGGACACCCTTTTTCCTTTGTTTATTTCCAGATGCTGGTTACTGGGCTTACAGCCATTGCAATATCCCCTTATTTATCATACGTTGTTATTTGTATTCATAATGATAGCTGGTACAATTGATTGTTCTGAATTATTGCCGAGATCACTCAGATATCATTATATATTTAATATAACATGCCATTCCACAAATTATGCTCAGCATAGTACTTTGAATCGCGGATTTATTGAATTTAATGTCCTAAATGGGATTGCAAGAAATGAATACCCAATTCAACACCTAGAGTGTTGCATGTCTAGAAACAACTTTAAACTGTTCCTTTTTAGATATTTAATATAAAACAATTTGCATATTTATATAACTTTCATCAAATATGTTATGTAAATTCTGAGTCTGTAAAGATTTACATGTCCATGGACTTAAATAAATGAAATTAAATTAAATGAAAAAAAAAAAACATTTAAAATTTATTCACTTACTTACGGGGGTTCACTGTTACGTCCTTACATAATCGTATAATATTTAACCTCCAACCTAAGATATAACATAGATTGAATTATCAATAACACAAATTTGTGTTGAATCTTTTCCTCATGTAATCGGGTTTGGTCGATAATGTATTGCGTGATTTTTTAAGATTTAAGTTTTTCAGCTTGGCTGCACTGGTTAGTAATGGTATCCAAACGTCATCTGCCAAAGTGAAAAGTACACAGTGTACTCCGCCATTTCATCACGGAAAGACTAACAAACGAGCAATGATTGAAAATCGTTGAAATTTATTATCTAAATTCGTGCTCTGTGACAAATGTGCATCGTTTGATGCGACCATTTTATGGTCGTCATAATGGGCCTGTTGAATCAACAATTCATGTGTTATCTCCAAATTTCGCACCAAATTTACTTTGTTGGACATAAAACCATAATATTATCGTATTAATAATAATACATGTAATAACAATAAATGTAGTAATATTATTAAATTGGTTCTGTAATGTAAGCCAGCCCTAGTTTTTATTTCTCCTTTTCCAATTGCATATACGAGTATTAAAATATTTCATACATTTATCCCTAATACGATTGCGGTCATAAAACTAGTTGACTTGACATACAGATGGTGACAGCAGTTTGAAAAAAAAAACAAAAAATATATTTTGGTGAAACCCTTATAAAACATACGTTGTTAGGTATTTTTATTTGAGGCATCAAAAGTAAACGATCTCAATGAATTTGTGAACATGAAAAAATTGGTCACCGTTATGTACAATAATTCAATATTCCCATTTGAAGGGTCTCGGTCCAACCAATGTTAAAGTCGAGCTGCATTCTGCTCCTTCGTTTACGATTTTAAAATTTTGGGTAGCAGAGTTCAAACGGGGGCGTACATGCTGCCAAGAATAACACTGTACTGATCGACCAATTGAAGTGTGCGTGCCAGACACGGTTAAAAAAAATCCATAGAACGGTATTTGAAGATCGTTGGCTAAAGGTAAAATGATAGGCATTTCAAAAAGTGCTACACATCGTATAGTGACCATAGATTTGAAGATGAAAAAGGTGTGGGCAAAATGGGTGCCGCGTTTGCTTTTAATAGAGCAAAAAGAGTGCCGTGAAGATATTTCAGTAGAGTGTTTAGCGATGTTCCACCGCAATAAAGCAAAATTTTTCCGTTGTTTTATAATTATGGATGAGGCATGAGAGCACCACTTCACACCTGAGTCAAAGGAACAGTTAACTGGAATGGGAGAATCGTGTCCGAAGAAGGCGAAGACGGTTTCATCTGCAAGCAATTACATCGTGTCTGCTTCTTGAGATGCGCATTGGATAATTTTTATTGATTATTTCTGGAATGGAAAAACCATCAACAAAAAAATTTTATGCTAATTTATTGCAGCGTTTTCGCATTTGGCGAAAAATAAAGTATTGTTTCATTAAGACTGTGCTTCAGTTCACCCATCCACCATTGCGATGGCCAAAATTAATTAATTAAAGTTCGAATTGCTTCATCATACATCTTATTCGCCAGATTTAGCTCCCACGGACTGTTTTCTATTTTCAAACCTGAAAAAATGGCTCGGTAGCAAAAGATTTGTCAACAGTGAAGAGATGGAGGCTGCGGTTGATGGCTATTTTATGGAGTTTGACAGTTCTTACTATAAACAGAGTATAGAAGCTATTGAATATCGCTAAAAAAAGTGTATCGAGCTGGAAGGAAATAAAGTTGAAAAATAAAGAAAATGTATTCCAACTTTTTTGTGTCTTCTTCGTTAGGTCGGCTAGTTTAACTAACTACATATCCCATCATAAATTTATGGAAAAAAAAAAACTTCCAAACTCAAGCGATGACTTAACAGCTCTGATTTCTATTAACTAAAACCATAGGGTGCATTCCACCTTTTGTGGTTTTCATGGAGTAACTGTGATTTCCTTTGAGAGTATTGCCAGAACAAATGGCTTTTTGCACAAAACACTTCAAATGCAAATCAGCTGTGCCAACGCCAACTAATAGGTAGAAAATGTAATCATTAATCTCCCGGCATTTAAGTGTTTCACCAGAATATGATTTCCTTCTTAGCAACCGGCATTTGTTAAGGATATGACAAAGTCCGGTGGCCGGAGTGGGCGAGAAAGCCTTGGCTGTCTGTGTTCTTTGCCTTCATTTTGCAGCAAAGAAATGCGAAACAGTAAATCTTGAAGCACCCTCAAACAAAATACAAACAAATTGATTTATGGACTAATGTTATTAACAGTAGCTGAAGTAACAATAAGGACTGAAACAATAATAAACAGGCATTACCGTTTTCGGGGCGGTGGAAAAAGGAAACCTAAAATTTATACGCCTACAAAACTAAAGTTGAACATGTCAATGACAAAGGAAACAAAAAGGGAATATTGGAAAATAAAGTGAAACTTTCGCTGTGAAAATGAAAGGAAGAAAAATAATTGCTTTGCGTTTCTTCTTCCCTGCTGTTTGTTGTTGTTGTTTTCATTTATTATGTATTCGCATTTTATTGCTGTTGTTGTTATAGTAATGACAAGTTTATTGATTGGGTTTGTTTGTACTTTCGGTTAAGAAATTGAGGAACTGAGCGCGTCCCAACAGCAGAAGGAATAGGTAGACGTCAGGAAATTAATGGTGTTGTCACCAAATAAATTAAGAAATTCCTCTATGGCCAACAACAGTATTAAGTAAACTCAATAAAAGATATATAGTTGTGCCCGCGTTGTACCTGTGTAATTCGCCTTACCGCATTTGTGACATTTATGTTTGTTGGCAAAAACACTTGTGCAAAGTTTGCCTAGCCCAGGACAATCCACTGGATGGTGCACCAACTTCAACTTGACATACCGAATAAGAAGGGCCGGTATTTTAATATCGTATTAAACGGTTACCACAGTCATTTCCGAGGGTGAACAAAGTGGAAAAGTAGCAAAGCTTTTATAACACAGCATGTTGTGCTTTACGATTTACTATTCAGTAACATTTAAGCTTCCTACTGAGAGGTCCAAATGCTAGTTCAAAATATTTGACTTTAATTCCAAACCGCACAATTTCAAGCATTATGGCTTCGTTCATCAGATTATGTAGTTTTTTTTGGAATGTACGCACTGTCAAAAATATCGCTTCTGTTAGCGAAGCGAATTTCTATTCAGAACACCGTGGCCGTACGATAACTGAGTTCTTTTCTGCAATTGCAGATTATGAACTGAACGATATGTGGTTTCACTAAGACGTTGTCACGGGCCGCACAACGCGACCGATTTTGGCTTTATTGCATGGGAAGTTTCCAGAAAGCGTAATCTCACCAAGATTATGCGCTTCGACGCCTTTAGACTTTTTTTGTGGGATTACGTCAAAGATCGTGTTTTTTCTCAAACGCGTATAATTCTCAAACGTTGGAGCATTTGAAAACCAACATTCGTCAAGTTATCGCCGAGCTACTGCCCGAAACGTGCAAAAAAGTTGTCGAAAATTACCTCAAAATGATCTGCTGCTGTAACCAACCCAGAGGTGATCATTGAAATGACATTTAATTTCATAAACAATGCCAAGGTCCAAGCATTATAATGAAATAAAAGTTTCATCGAATTCATAGCTTTACGTGTGTTTATTTAACTTTACTTTTGAAACCGAAAAATGGACAACAAGGTGTTTGTGTTGCTCCCAGGACTTAAGCCGTATAATCCATTTTCATTCGTGGAATTCAGTTTAATAAATGTCAGATGCCTGCTAAACCATACTGAATGTACTGCAATTGAATAAGGTATGAATATGTAGGAATATATGAGTTAAATTAGGTAATTTATATGAAAGTTACAGAGAGGCAAATCAATGCTTTTTGCAAGTTATTATAAAGGCGTTATAACGAAATGTAGTTGACAAAAAATGCAAAAAGTTTTCGTCATCGATTTAGTGATTATAAAGGAAGAAATGGGTTAAATGATCATCTAATTGACAGGCATTTATTGGCGAATTTCTCTCGATTCATAGTGGGAATTATTAATCAATGCCTATTACAGATTAGATAGGAAAATTTGAATTTCGAAAAATCAACTAATTTAGATAATGTCTTGGCAATTTACTCCGCTTTCATATTGAATCCGGCAGTGATCAATCGCTCGACGTGTATCAAGTTTCACTTAATTTAGGGCAACTGAAATGAAAGATATGAAGCAAGGAATGTACAAATTAAATTGGTCATTTGTGTAAAAAGTACCATATTCTGTTGAACATTATTGACCATTATTATTATAGTGAACAAAAATTTACATTACTTCCGTTTACGAACAAAGAATTACAGCATAATAAATTAATTTTGTAAAACGTTGTCAATCTGTATATATAGATAAAGAATACAGGAGGGTGCCCTTTAAATGGGTATTTCAAAACACAGAGTTTTAAGGTTCCGTATGCAGTAGTTATAGCCGCTTTTAAATAAAAACCGACGCGTTTGGAAGTAATGAAACCGAGGCTGGACAGTTTGAAAGAGCAAAAATCAATCGCTACTGTACTGGGTTTGGAGTACTAATTTGTACTATGGCTTTATCAGAACATTTATCGGTAACGCACTTTATCATCACGAATAAATAAATACATGCGCCCCAACTTTTATCAGGAGTAGTTCATACTGAGTGCCTGAATAGCCAGACAGACGAACTACGCCAAGTCGTATCCAAAAGCGATTTTGAGCTGTTAGGTATGGCAGCGGGGTGTGTCGTTTATATTTTGCAGGTTATAAAAAATGCATACTTTACTTTTGTCGCAGAACAATTATATTTTTGAAATTTCCAGAGTTTTACTTAATATCAATTATCAACATCATTGTTCGCATTTCTATCTAGCTTTCTTTTGATCTTTCATAAAATTATAATGCAAATATAAAATAAATTTGGCGGAAGAAGAAATAAATTTACAGATTTTTTTTTTTTAGAAAAGAGAAAAATACTCGCTTTCACAATTTTTACGTAACATTGATAATAAGCGCAGATATTAATGTGCAGATAATGAAAAAAAAACAAATAACTTTGAAATGTTATTTTTAAAAAGCTAAGAATTTTGAAAGAATTTGAATTATCGCCTTGTTCGGAAAGTTCATTCGGTTTTAAAAAAAAATTTATTTACAAATTTATACAAAAGAAAAAAAAAAAAATTTTAATCTATTTCTTCTTTATATACATAATTCTACTGTACGGGCGTTGTCAGTGAACTCCTCCTAAACGGTTGGACCGCTTTGCATAAATTTTTGTATATGCGACTGGGTGGTGCCCGGGATGGTTTAGATTTACAATTCGGTCCAATTGGACAAAGGGGCGTGGTACCTCCCATACAAACAAAAAATTAAAAATCAATTATTTCTGTTCCTGTTTGCGGTATTTAAACAGAATTTGGTACATCGGTTTGGTGTACATATCTTAAGTGCTGTTGCAAATATTGGCGGGATTGGACAATGGGGAGTGGTACCACCTATACAAACCACAAATTAAAAAGCAATTATTTCTGCTCCTGCTAACGGTATTTAAACAGAATTTTGTTTAACATTGAAACATTTCCAATAAAAATAAAATTTGAAGGCAAAGCAACGTTTGCCGGTTCGGCTAGTATATTATATATTCTTTCCACCTCTTTGGAAACTTTTTAATTCCTCTCCCATAAAACTCGCGTGGTTTATCTGAAGAAAAACGTTCAATTCGATTTTTCACTTCCTCGTCGTTATGGAAATTCAAAGTGGTTGCTCAGACTGCGAAAGATGTGATACTCTCGGAAGGTCTGGGGAGTACGGTGGCTGAGATAAAACTTCCCACTCAAGTTCCTTTCTTTTTTGAACACATCTCTTACATGGTGCTCTAATGGCCGATTACAAAATATTACACTATGTAAAATTTTGGGCTACTGTTTTCTACTGATTCGAAGTTACAGGGAAAAATCGAATTTCGCAAAATCTGTCAGTTTGTGTGAATGGTATCAGAAGGGTCGCAATGATGCAATCAGTTTTCAACCTAAGACCCTAATTTAGCAAACCTTCAACGGGTTCAGAATTTTACTAAATGTCGTTTAAATGAGTAAAATATCTAAAAATTACAATATATGCTTTGCACATGTCATTTGTGTTTGTGATAGCAAAAGAGAAAAGGTTTATCGGTTCATTTCTCCAGATTTTATTAATCACAATAGAATAGACAAAAATTTAAATTAGTCGTTTATATAATTTGGGAGTAACGTGGAAAAGTTTTATTTCAAAATATCTGCTAATTTGTATGGAAAATACCAGAAGAGGTGTGACATTTCCATTTGGTGTTAGTGTCTGAATTTATTATATCAACTGTATGATGTAGCTCAATTCAGCGCAACTGCTTGGAAAATATGAATATAAGACCATATGTGTTAAAAGGATCATTTTTATGGGAAGTGTTGGAAGGTTGATGGTTAATCTTTTGACTTTCTCAGATTTTAGCAAGCATTATATAGGAACACCGTGGCTAAAATCTTACATTTCAGCCCAGTTGCTTCAGACTACACCTTCGGGATTAGGAGTCGCAACAGAAAATTTAACTTTGGACATTAATTTAATCTATGTGGGAAGTTCTAGAACGGGTGGGCCAATATATCCTATTTTACAATTCCCCGGTAAGATGATGAGGAAATATTAGGTTAGGCCACCTTTTAAGTAGTTGCAACAAAATGTACGTTATTATTAGGTTTTCTATCCAGCTAGCTAGTCAAACAGACGAATATTGTTCTATCGACTCATTAAACATGTTTAGTCAAAAGATGCTTACTGCTTTAAACGCTACCTTCGGGATTCCCCGTGTGCTATAATGTAACCCTTAATGCCATAGGTTGAAGGTAAGCCAATCATCCAGCTCGAAGGTGCTCGGTTTGAATGCAGTGTAGACTATAAATATCGCCTATTTTCCTTCGCGCTGTTTGACTTTTGTGCTGCTTCCGAATTCCACTTTTCAATCTGTGCGAAGAGGCAAACTTCCCCACTGCAAAAATGATTTTTGTTTCAATAATTTTTTTCTCCAAGCAATACGTTTTCGGATCACATTCCCAATACTTTGTTTGCACAGTATCAAGTTATCGCATACAATGTTGCCACATATGTCATAAACATTCTCCATATACATTTTCACAGCAAAATGTGTGTGCTTTCATGCATAGTACAGTATATTATACTCCATTTCCTCGGAATTACATTAACTTTCGATTAGATTTGCTGTTTATATAGCCTCAGCATAAATAGATGTTTGGCAAATGGCTCCTAGTAAAAGGCATGATGTTTTTGTTTTTTTCCCCCTTTTTCGCTGGAAAAGTGTTGAATATATTTAATCTAACAATCCAATCGAGAAATAGGAGTTGAAAAACAAAAACAAAGCAATTCTAAGAAGAATTCAGAAATGAGATGTGACTTAATGGAAATTCTCTGGAAAACATCAAACGTATTAGTTGCAATTATGCAGTCCTCATGAGGTTTTATACTTGTTTTGGTGATTGTTTTATGTGAATTACGCAGTTCGCCAACTAGATGAAAACTATCACATTGGAATGAGAAACACTCCAATCATTGGCATTAAGCTGCTACATCTATGTTAGATTTTGTTATTATTTTCAGTTTTAATTATTTACTTTTAATCGTTTATGCTCATTTGCTGATCTAACGAGGTTTATATATGAAGTAGTTAAAATAAAACCATGATTTTTGCCTGACATTGGAGGCTTTAGTTGCCATAGTTGGAACGTTCAGATTTAGCTTAAATATGTACCGTTATGGAGCAAAACTTGTTGCCATTTTGAAAATAATTCCATTCCAGCGACATCGGTTGACTATTTACACAGCGGCTTCGGCTGACTGTTTACACAGCGACTTCCGTTAACTGTTTACACAGAGGCCTCGGCTGACTGCACAGTAGATTCGTCTGACTGCTTACACAGCAGATTCGTCCGTCTGTTTACACAACAGATTCGTCCAACTATTTACACAGTGACCTTTGTTGATTGTTTACACAGCGGCCTCGGCTGATTGTTTATATAGCGGTATTTAACTGAGTGTTTCGAAAGGTAGAATTCAGTAACTACATACAATCTGATTCTGTAATCCATGTTATTACCTGGTACCTGTAGCCGTAATCAGGTCAGTAAATACAGACGTGTCCTACTTCGTATCCATTAGAAGTTTGGAACAATTGATGTCATTGCCTAATACCTGTACCTGTAATTAAATCATGTCAATGGTTATACTGTATCCTGATAAAATTTTGTGTCAGGTATATGTTATAGCCTAATGTCCGTATTTAAATTAGGCTACCATTCAGAACTAGACTCAATTTTTTCAACATTCGAGGTGTCAACCAAAATTACTAAATTCCCGATTAGCTTTAAATTGGAGATATCCGTGAATCTGTTATCCCTACCGACAGCTATAAATTAGCCGCATCACCGCCTAAACGAACCACTTACGAGTATGTGTAAGTGTTTTGTAGGTCCTTATGACAAACCAGGAGGCGCCTGAGTGTACCTCCGCCAATAACAAAACTACGCTACAAGGACCATAGGAGAACAGCCCATAATAGATGATTCCCTGCCGTGCTCGTCAAACTTACAGCAAAACATTCCTGGCCGTCAAATCTTGAGTTGGCCATCGCCGTCTCATTGCGATTTTACCATCACCGTTTTTGCTTGACATTGTCGTAAGCTAGCCACTTTTATTACCAACCACCATCCATTTCAGAAATGGTTTGATTTGTTTGGGGTCATGAATTTTTTGTGTTAAATCGCCCAACACCAATACATCGGGTTTCCTTTTGCATATAGCCTTATTCCACTATTACATATCCAATGCTTAGCTTAAAGCAGTGCTTTCATGACGACTTCCATTATTTAATTGGCATTTTTAATAATTGGCCTTCAAGAGTGTAGTGCATTTTTGATAGCGAAACTGCCCGAACAAAGTCAATAAAACTTATGTTGAAAGGGATTGGCTGTTACAGTATTAGGACCATGAAGGCTATTCACATTTTACTTATTAATTTTTTTCTCGCCTATACATAACAACAAGTGTTTATCTGGTGTCATAGACTTTTATGATATTTATACTATTTTCTTAGAACTGAATTGAATCGTTATTTGCAAATCAAATTCAGTGTTAATTTCTGAGAATTTGTTAAAAACATTTTGCATGAATTCAGTTTAAAATGAAATTATTTTGCTTTGATTTTTAGTGTGAAAACCACGATTTATTGTTGCGCCACTAGAGCATTGACGACTGCCTTAGTTTAGTACTTGTAAATTTGACTCTATTTTTGGCACTACTTTAGGCACTTCTTACAATTTCTTCGCACTTCGCACAATAATAAAGGAATTACGCAGTTGTTACAGAATCACGTTTTCCCTTATAATATTTACAGGGGACTTAACCGCGTACCTATTTAGTATGAATCATTTGATGCGCCTCTAAATTGCTTGCAGCAGTGGATCATTTTGGGGCAGTTTTAGACCACTTTTTGCACATTTCGGGCGGTATCTCGGCGATAACATAATCATAACCCTCAATTGCAGCTCAAAATAAGTCGGTTATAATACGGCCATAGCGCTTTGAGTTGCAATTCGGATTATCCGCCACACTTTCATTAACAGAAGGGATATTCTCGGCATTGCGTACATCTGTAACTCTTCCAGCCTCTCCAAATTTCTTTATAATCTTGTCAATTTCTTGCACAGTGTTTCGACAATGACGACCATAACCGCCCTTCAATGCACGAAAAGCGCCCGCGTTTGAAATACCACTTTTGTAGGAGGTGTTAACTATTTTGAAGCGTTCTTCGTTTGTTAAACGATCCATATTCGGAAATGGTAAACCTTCCACTAGATAAATAACACTTCGGGTGACAGGTATTTAGCAGCTGGCAGTCTTGACAGACCGGTGGTTTTAAAACCACTAAATGGATAATCCTGCACAACGTGAAATACGGATTATTTTAACCAGCTCTTGGAGAAATAGAGCAGTTCCTATATCGTGTTGGAATAAGAAACACATGAAACTATTTATTAGCAACGTAGATACCAACAATCGAAGTTAAGCCGCTTTTTATATATACTAATAACGTGAGTTTCTAGTTATATTTTCAGTTCTAGCTATTTATATGTTAAAGACAATTGCAATACTCCTTATTTACCGTACGACCTTGTAGTAAGAACTCTTGATGCACCACGCCATGTTAATCGAAGAAAACAGTGAGCAAAACCTTAATATTTGATCAAACTTGGCGTGCTTTTTTTGGTCTTGGCTCTCCTGGACTCTTCCATTGGGGCGATTGGGTTTTGGTTTCGATGTCTTAACCATATACCCATGATGCGTCACCAGTTATGACCCTTTTCAGAAAATCTGGATCATCGTTGACGTCATTCAACAATTCCTGAACGACGTTATTTTTGGCCAAAATTCAGCAATTTTGGAACGAACTTCGCTGCCACACGTTTCATGTACAAAATTTCCGAAAATATTGCATGACATGAGCCAACCGATATGCCGACATCCCCAGCAAGTTCTCTAATTGTGATTCGAAGATTCTCCATGAAAATTTTCCTCACTTTCTCAAAATTTTCATCATTTCAATTGCTTTTGAGCACTTAATTCCATTTTTACACAAAATTTGATGCAACTTTTTTGATCCATTTTTTCGATAGCAGAAAATCGCCAAACACGCAAAACACTTGTCTTATTTATGCCTCTCACAAACAAACTAAATATGCTTTATGGATAAAACCGTCTACATACCTTCGAGACGAGTGTACCATCATAAAAAAAAAATAATAATCGAAAGGTTTTAAAAACACCTCGTATTTGGTGCCAACGCCACTTTGTTTATAACTTAGTGTCATTATATTTTCAATCTGTGTATTATTGCTAATAACTTTCTAAAGGAGGCAAAACATTTCATTACTTCAAGCCTTTACTTAAACGAAAGTATCGTTATTATTACTACTTTGAAGTAGTATGTATTTATGTTGTTGGAAGCAATCTAGAAGCACATCTGCTGGAAGTAAAGGACTGGTATGTATGTATTGCTACCTTGTCACTAATAAAATTGTTCTCTTTTTAAAAATACTTCACATTTTTTTTTGCTGAGTAGATTATGTCCTTGTATAGGCTAGACATCGTTCCAAATTTGCGTACTTGTATGTAGTAGTACGCTTGTAGTATATCGATTCATCGATATATAATATAGGGCAATAAACATGAATTACGTACAATACGAGAAGACCTTGGCGCGACCTTTAGTACGCGTGACTATTGTTCGCATAATCGCGGTTTCAATCCCGCATACAACTATCTATCTATCTTTATTTGAGCGGCGGTTACAGTGATGTTACAGTCTGGGAAAATTCTTCTCAAACTGTGACATTCAGGAACGTCTTTAAACTGCAAGTTCCGTTGAGTGAGTCCAAAAATAGAATGTATGTAACCTCACCAAATGTGAGAAGCCCTCTTACATATCTCATTCAAAGAAATTTGTCTTTTATTTTTTTAGGAGGAGAACAAATTATAGCTTACCGACGTTTTCGGCTTAGAAATCACGTATGCTAATTGATTTATCAAAATCGACGACTATGTGCAAATGGCATACTAAGGGATGTGGTAATGCTTCCCTTTTTTCCATTTTCATTTACCGAATTAAGTCTTCTAAACGGCAGATGCGTGCTGAAATACAATAAATTTAGTGTAATTGAATGGCATGAGAATGTGTAAACTAAATTAGGTAATTATGTGTGATAGGCATCAGAAACGTTATCAGGTGAATTCTTTCACATTTTGCCAAGCAATTATAATGGGAAAATTTGCTAAGCATTTGAGCTACAGCAGTTTGCGAATTCGCCGTTGACGGTAACGTTGTTTCCACGGTCGTCTTTGAAGAAAAATGGACCGACAACACAACACTATCGTTTTTTCGGGATGTATCGGTAATCCATGTATGGCATGTGGCTGTTCATCACTCCAAATGCGATAGTTTTGCTTCTGTACCCGTACGTGTCCGTTCAGCAAGAAGTGAGCCTCATCACTGAACACAAATTTTCGATAAAACGACGGATTTTCATTGAACGTTTGTAAGGCCCATTCACCAAAAATTAGACGTTGTGGTAGGTCATTCGTCATTCCATGATGAAATGGCAGACAGATGACATTTTGATGTCATTACCAACCAGTGCTGCCAACCTGAAAAACTTAAATCTTAAAAAATCACCCTATACTTACCAAAGCCTCCAGAAAAAAAGTTGTTCTATTTCTCTAAATTATTAATTTTTGTCAACCCCATATCTGGAAATCATGAAATTATTGGATCGCAGGAAAATGTAAGATGCTATGAACTCTCAAATACCAATAATTTGTTCTCCATACATTTAACTCCCATTCTGCATGCAAACCTAAAAACGCCATACAACACATCTCCTTACGAGAAGAGGATAAACACTGACATCATTGTAAACATTGCAAACAAGTAAAACTTTCCTTATTAAAACAGGCCAATGATAGCGAAGAGTAAATATTTGGGAAAAATATGCAGTAGTTTTCCTATTTGCCCAAAATTTCAATGTGATGTCTGCATAATGAGATGGCTGAGATGCGCGAATATTTGAAATTTTGCATAAATAATGCAAATTACTCTATTACGCAAATATGTCAGGGGTAAGATTGCTCTGGTGTTTGCGTTCTAAAATTTACATATCAATTTGTAGATAATGGTATAATGAATAAATAATATTCACCGTTCATGTTGACGAGTAGTGCAGAACAAGTTTTAAAAATAACATAGTAATATAAATAATATTTTAACATTTTAAGAACATATTTTAAAGAAATTTTTGCAATAACAGTTGGTCGATGACATAACCTATATGTATGATATGACAGGCAGTTGAATTAATGCTTCCGAAGATTACATAAAAGATTTGTTTTCCATAGGATCATGTTTCTCTTAAGCTGTAAACGGTTTAAAAACGGCATTGTCAACTACAGCTACCACCATCGTTAGCTGGAGACTTGGAATCAACATACAGGGTGGGCCATAAGGGTGTTGGCGGTTTAAATATTCAATTAAAAAACTGCGAAACATAAAAAAAATATATTTGTATTTTTAAAAAGTAGAAGTATGGGAATTTTTAAGACTTAAAAATAATGTTGTCCAAATGGCTTCCCTCGGCTGCTTGACACTTTTGGAACCAAAGCCGCAAATTTTGGAAAACTCGTTGAAAAGTTGTTCTCGGTATTTTGCACTCCTGTGTACGGCTCCATGGCGACTAAATTTCCAGGAAGCGGCGCAGCGAACAACATATCCCCCCGCCACCCCGCGCCGCGCGTTACCGAGAAATTGAAGAATTAAATCGCCAACACTCATATGGCCCATTTAAAAAATCAATACAGAAATTTCAACCAGTTGAACCGACTTACATAGACTTGCACGCAAAGTTCTTTTACTTTGGTACAAAAGTGTGTGTCGTGACAGAAGTGCATGGTAAATAGCTAAGTCGTTATCAAAATTGCCTTAATTAAAATACAATAGAAAAGATAAAATAAATAGAAGAAAAAAACAAATTTCCCTGCTTACCATAATTGAGGAGAACACCTCACACGCGATTAGCTTACACAGATTCTATTTTTGGACTGATTATATATAGTCGGTTGTTGGACAACCACATGACGGCCAGCCGTAATATGATGGCTAGAATATGTTCCTACAGACCACCCAGGCACTTATTTTCTTACCTAACGAACACTCCGGGTAGCCGAGTAATAGACAAGTTTGGCAAATTGTTTCCAAACTGACTCTAGGAACAGCCTTTAAAGATAAGTGAGTCAAAAAATGCTCTTAATCTCATTGAATGTAAGAAGTTATCCTACATCGCTTTCGTGGGATGCAACGGAATTTGTTTGGTCACTTTTTAGTAGAGTCAAAATTATAGCTTGCTGAATGTCTACGCTTAATCCCTCAGTTTTTTTGCTAAATCGGACAAATTGTGTGTGCGATAATCTAAGTATGCTGCCCATTTCCATTAGCAGAACCAAGCATACTAAAAGTCTAATGTTTGCGAAATGTAATTGAATTTACGAACGAAAGGTATTCCAATGGCGAAAGTGTTCAGCTCGTTCCTTAGTCAATTGAATCTTGATCATCATAGATTATTTCTTTTGACCTATTCGACCATTGTTTTGTAAGAGTTTAAAAACCCTCCTTGTCAATGAAATACGTTTTCAGCAAACCGTGTCTCCACAATACTTGGCAACGCCTGAAATTATCATTTGGCCTCATGTTTCACCACAACACAATCCCGTCTACCTATATTTAGCCTCAAAATGAACTACGTTCAAAGAGCACATTTACAACCAGCTGTGGCTGCAAGGTTCGTTCCAGTTAAAAGTTCTCTGCCCCTTCACCAACTATTTTAGAGACTTAAGAGGAACGTAATTGTTGATAACACTAGACAACAAAGTTTTGGACTGGTGCAACTAAATATCTTTCCTGGGTTAATTATGTGGGCTGAATTCGAATCTGTAATTAGTTTTTATCTATCACGTCCGATTTTCGGGATACAAAAAAAAAAAAAAAAATGTTTTTATTCGTTTTTTTTACATTGGTTTGTTTAAAAGTCAATGAATTTTCAAAAGTGAATGGTGTCATTTGAACTTCGTTTGTATTTTGTTGGTTCGGTTTCACTTGTTATAGTCCAGCAATAGTCTCCCAACATGCTTTTGTCCCAAAATCCTTGATAATTCAAAAGAACAACTTTACGACGAATTTTGAAACGTGATTTGCATTTGAAGGATTATAAGATTCAGATAGTCCAAGAATTAAAACTCGATGATGCCAATAACCGACCTAACTTTGTCAATTTGATGCTAAAGCGGTTCAACAATTTCAACAACGTGATTTTTAGTGATAAGGCCAATTTTCACCTTAATGGCCATATGACCAAAATTGTCGGTTGTGGTCCGAGACTAATCCCCGACGCTTGCATGAACGTCCGCTTCACAGCCCTAAGCTTGTCGTGTGGGTTGGGATAACGTCAACCGGTATTATTTGACCATACTTTTTTGAGGACGAAAGAGGGCATGCGATGACGGTTAGAGCGAACAATTATTGCAACATGCTAGCAGACTTTTTGGTGCCAGCTTTGCAAGAACTTCAAGGCAATACTTCGAGGATATGGTTTCAACAGGATGGGGCCATATGTCATGCGATTATTGTGTATGTATCATGTATCATGTGATTATCTTCTATGGGACTACCTCAAGTCGGTAGTCTACGAGAATAATCCGACCAATTTAGAGCAGTTGAAGAGGAACATTATTCAGGAAAGTAACAAAATACCGAGAACAACTTTTCAACGAGTTTTCCAAAATTTGCGACTTCCGTTCCAATAGTGTCAAGCAGCCGAGGGAAGCCATTTGGACAACATTATTTTTAAGTCTTAAAAATTCCCATACTTCTACTTTGTACTTAGAGTCATCAAAAAATAACCTCCATTCAGTTTTGTAATGTGGCTGGTTCATTTTTTGAAATAAACTACCAACATTAGTACAGTTAGAATAGAGTATTTTTTTTTTTCAAAATATGCAGCCAATTTCAACCTTCTATTTCTATAGATTGTTACTTTTGTCCCAGATGCAAGATGTTTCCTCTGCTGCATGCGCGAAGCTAGTAATTCTGCGTCTTGCTTCGTCAAATGTAAATCCCGAATTAGATCATTCAGCTCAGCCTGAGTCACTAAATGGCGTTCATCATCAGCCTGATACAAGCTACCGCTGCTGGTAAAAGATGTTTTGGACTCACTGCTCATAGCACTGGGAATGGCTGGTAATGGATTATTTGGTGGAGGTTGAACTGCTTTAGGAACCGATAGGACATTTCCATAGTAATATTTTTTTCAATGTTTCAAATTGAGTCCAGCGACTTTTGTTAAACATAAATAACAATTGCTTTGGTGTTTGCTTAACTCTCTCCGAAGTACTGGAGTTAAAAAATCGAAGTAGATCTTCTTGCCATTTGACCACTTGAATAAAACAGTTCTGCAACTATTGCAAGAACCGGCGTCCACGGTTTGTTCAAGTTTCTGACAGCAATACCGAAATAATGTGAATATGCATATTTTAATGATTCTGATATTGCATATCCTTTTTTCCAAATTCCAAATTCACCACACACAAAAAATTATGAAGATTTAAAATGAATGCTAGCTTTTGTCAAATTGACAATGATACGATTATAAAAATTTAGAATGAATGTGAGGTTCTGTCAAATTTTTGTGGCGCTACGTCAAAGACCGTTAATCCCCAAACGTTGGAGCGTTTGAAAACCGACATTCGTCAAATTACCGCCGAGATACCGCCCGAAATGTGCGAAAAAGTGATTGAAACTACCTCAAAATGATCCACTGCTGCAACCGATCCAGAAGCGGTCATTTAAATGACATTGTAATTCGTACAATGAAGGGGAGAATTTTTTCTTATCAGAAGGTAACAAAACATTGTCTAATGACTTTCCATAGTATATTTGTTGATTTAGCTTTGCGCGGTCTGTTCAATAGAAACGAGTGGTGAGCGTTCTGTATCAGTTACCGCGGACCAAAGCATCTTCTTTTTGCTTTTGTAGAATTTACACTCCAACGTATGCAGTCGCTTTGTTTGTTTACATTTTGCTGATCCTTAAAAATGTTTTGCGGCGCAGAGGGACAAATTATCAATCCTACCACCAACGTGCAAGTGTTTTAATGGCTTTGCTCATGCCAGGCGATTTTCCTTTTATGCAAATGTTAAATCTTGAAATTTTAGTACTTTGTACGGCTTCAATCGTAATTCATATTTTAAATGCGCTCCCTGACGAACAGAAATTTTCCGCCAATTAAACTGCGCTTTATCGTGGATTAAGTTGAATTCTGTTCTGCACCTTTCGAATTATTTCTGGCGATGTTGCTGTTTTTGGATGTTCATCTCAATTTGGTTTTAATGTTAGCAGTATTGTGAGTCGATGCACAAAAACGTTGTTCACACGTAAATGTCGTAGCTCTTTAACTATGGCTGGTTATGATTTTCCGGCCAAATTAAAAGCATTAACATTAATGCGTTTAAATTTCATTTCGATGGATTTATTAACGGCGATTTAAAACGACATGCTTCCGTAGGCTTGTAAGGAACGCAATAGACTGACGCTTGTCAAAAAATGAGCACGCTGTCATTAGTCGTTTGTTTGCTAATGCAGCCTGATCCAATGTTTTATATACCTATGCACACATATGACCTACTTATGTGCTACATTTTGCTCTCACAAAATGCTCTGCAATTAATTTTATGACTCCTTTCAATTTCTTCCAGATTCCTACAACCGCATTGTATCCAAATACATACCCAGGATTCCCCGAATATTTTCTGCAACTTTTGTTTTATCACAATGCAACACTACAGATCTGTCGATGTGACGAAACAATCACAATGAATATCAATAGTCAGCAAGCACCACAACGCATTGCAACGAATTTCTTTAAAATATTATTTTCGAACAATGAAAATATCATCAAGCTGAAGAAACGCTTAAAAAACCATAGATAGTCACGCAGTGCCAAAGAGAAGCGAATCCACTGAAACACACAAAACGTACCAGGGATAGCTGAAGTAAATAAAGAATATAAATCGATTTTATTTTTGCATCCGCAGCCATCCCAGAAACCTCCAATAAATTCCGGAAACAATGCGTGCAGTAAAACTGAAGACGTTAGCAACAATTATGTTGATAGCTTCATCTGTTGCCATGGAACTTGTTCCTGCAGTAGCCACGAAAGTAAAAACGAAATCGAAAAGCAAATCTGTAACCTCATCAGCATTGTCCGTTTTATCCCCATCATCGTCCATCCGCATAATGACCGATTCCGATAATCATCTCTCGGACATGACATCCTCGGCATTATCTTTGTCATCTAAGACGTTATCAGGTGGCAGTGGTTCGCTTAGTACTCGTATTGACCATATGGTGGTTAATGAAAATCCCAACATAGCTTATGAACGTTCTAAACCACAACATGCTTATGACCAAGAGTCAGCACCTGCAAAGAAACGCATTCTGCAAACGGCTTATGAGCCTAGAGGTCAGGACAGCTTGAGAGACTTCGGCCTTGATGAGGTGGTTGGCCAAAGGTTTACCAATGAAAATGATTTATCATCTAAACACCGACGACAGCTGGGTGATACGTTATCAAAAAAATTTCGTCTGCTCAGGGATGTCCATGTGGAGGAAGACGAGGACGATGACAGCGTGCAACGTGATTTAGCTGCCATAGCGGGGCAAAGGGCCAATAGTACTAAACGGGAGAGAAACTTTAACATGGGAGGCAGCATCAAATCTGCTTCCGGCCACAGCAGTATGCGTGCATTCTTAACAGCTACTGGCCAACCAATGACCTTTAAGTCAACTCACCCTTCCGTAGTTACCAGCACTCCGTCACCACCCACTACTACAACAAGAATCTTCTCCACCAGCGCTAGTGCAGTATTAACAGCAGTGAGTCATAAAATAAGAAAAATGCATAAAATGAAATTGGCGGAAAACTTGCGGCTCTTGAGCAGCGATAATAATCCGCATAATAATGACCAATTGGCCAAAAGCCGTCGTCGCCAGTATGCGGGTGGCGGAGAGACACCACCGCTGCCGCCATTATTACCTTTACTGGCTGTTCTACGACCACCAATTGCCAAAGAAAGTATAGACTTGGAAATGAATGATGTCGATACGGAGGATGGGGATAGCCCACACAAGGACCATAAGCGGCACGGGGAGGATAACGGTAATAATAATGAAAAGGATGTGATTAAATCGATTGTCGCTGAAGTGGATGGTGACTATGGAGGAGGCGAGCAAGGGGGAGAGGATGACAATAATAACAATGATGATGACAATGGCAACGATGATGATGACGCTGACGCTGAAGATGAGGAGGTTATTATGGATGATTTAAATGGATTTGATGCTAGCGAAGATAGCGACGCTGATGATGACGACGACGACGATGATGATGATGATAATGATGACGATGGTAATGGTGCTGGTGACAATGATGGAGATGCCAATGGTGATGACAACAACAACAACAGTGATACCAATAATATTCCCCTAGAGGACTCTGATAATACTGATGAAGATGCTAACGCTGATAACAGTAATAATCATAATGACATTGACAATGAGGAAGAGAATGAAGCTGATGCTACTGGTAATGACAATAATAACGACAAAGCTGATGGAACCGATGATGATGATAATGATGATGATGCTGACAATGCAGATGCTGACTCTGATGTGGCAGATGATGTCTTCGACAATGACTACAGCGACACTGATGATGTTTTCTCTGATTTATCGGCCTACCAAAATGATGATGACGATTATGACACCACCACTTCAAGCACATTTCTGGCAAGTGATAAATTCGCAGATGATTTAGATCGCTCCAAACAGGCCTATAACAACTTTACCGAGACGTATATAAAGGACAAAAAGAACGAATTGTCACTGGACAACTATCTGAGGAAGACATTGCCCCTGCCGCCGGTGCCTGCCACACCACCTTCGGTGGAAGTCCTCAAGTCGGAACTGCATATACCACTAACAAAAATCGACAACAGTTTGCTGGTGGACTTTCGAGTAAAACCTAATCATAGCATTAGTATGCAGTCACAGGATTTTAGTTTTCTGTCTCATAATTTAGTGCAAGACAATGATACTTTGTTGATGGACAATTACGATACTTCTTCTCATAAAGAACAGAGCGGCGATTTAACACTTCCGTTAAATGAACTTAACTTGGAACCGCAAATTTCGGCCAGCACTAGTGTTGGTGGCATAAACCTAGATCACAATCAACACATCACTGCATTTGAGAAAGAAGAAATCAATTTTAATGAGTCCGAGGATGCCACATCCCTTTCCAAAGATTTAACCATGGATGATGCTTTTATGGAAAACAATCATGCTAATGGGTTTCCTTTAACCGACACAGAATCCGAAACGGACACCGATTCATTTAGTTTTGATGTGGTTCCCGATGCGGACAGCGATGAGCCAAATCGCTTCCTGGAAGGTGTTGTGGATGCCGCCAATGCAGATGAGATCTATGATTGGGACGAGATTTCTCGTAGCAATCGCCGCAACTTAATGAGGGGTCGGGATGTTGTTACAAAATTCCTGCAAATTGTTGAAACCCAGCATTCGTTGGGTTCAAACTGCGAAGCTGGCACTTCTTTGAATCTTGGCGAAGGCGTGGTGGATCGTTATGCACAGGATCGGTTTAGAATCGAAGCGGAGGTGGCAGTAAATCGGGCGAATATGTTGACAAGGTATGTGCTAAGAATTACTCTAAATTTATTGTGGTATTGTTGCAGCAGTACTATAAAGACATGTTTATGAAACTGGGTAAGATACGTAGTTGAACTCAGCATATACAGGGTGGTTTAGAATCGAAGCGGAGGTGGCAGTAAATCGGGCGAATATGTTGACAAGGTATGTGCTAAGAATTACTCTAAATTTATCGTGGTATTGTTGCAGCAGTACTATAAAGACATGTTTATGAAACTGGGTAAGATACGTAGTTGAACTCAGCATATACAGGGTGGGCCATAAGGGTGTTGGCGGTTTAACTATTCAATTAAAAAAAAGCTACGAAACATAAAAAAAATATATTTGTATTTTTAAAAAGTAAAAACATGGGAATTTTTGAGACTTAAAAATAATGTTGTCCAAATGGCTTCCCTCGGCTGCTTGACACTCTTGGAACCGAAGTCGCAAATTTTGGAAAACTCGTCGAAAATTTGTTCTCGGTATTTTGTTACTTTCCTGAATAATGTTCCTCTTCAACTACTCTAAATTGGTCGGATTATTCTCGTAGACTACCGATTTGAGGTAGTCCCATAGAAAATAATCGCATGGAGAGAGATCGGGGCTACGTGGGGCCATTCAATATCCCCCCTTTTCGAAATGAGTTTTCCAGGAAAAACATTTTTCAGCAGCTCTATGAATACCCTAGCCGTATGACATGTGACCCCATCCTGTTGAAACCACATCCCCGGGGTATTGCCTTGAAGTTCTTGCAAAGCTGGCACCAAAAAGTCTGCTAGCATGTTGCAATAATTGTTCGCTCTAACCCTCGTGAACTGAAACACGAACACGCTCCACAATGTCGGCTGATCTTGCAGAAACTGGGCGACCACGAACCGTAATTGGTACTGTTGAGCCGGTTGTTTCGAACATTCCATTTTCGTATCACATTGGCGCTTGATACTTCACTTAAATCGTGTAAACCGTGTTCATGCCGATACAAACGTCGTGCAGTAATCACTGATTTATTGTTTTCGTAATACGCTCGGACACAAAATGCACGCTGCACTCCCGTGTACGGCTCCATGACGACTAAATTTCCAGGAAGCGGCGCAGCGAACAACATATCCAACCGCCATCCGGCGCCCCGCGTTACAGAGAAATTGAAAAATTAAATCGCCAACACTCATATGGCCCACCCTGTATAATGTATTTGTTATTGAATTGTGGAGAAGATGTGTTGTAATATTGTAATTTAATCAAATCGGCTTAAGGTTTAAAATTACAATCCCGATTAAATAACTTAAATTAAAATTGAGTTTTCTATGCAATAAAAAATAAATAAATAAAACACCTTGATGAAAAAAAAAACTTATACGAATTTCTTATAGTAGCGCAATTGATGCGACACCCTCCTTAGCTTAGAACAAGGATTTCAGGGAAAATGTCTATTTTTAGCACCTCTCATACAAATGGAGCGATACTTTAAAAAAATAAATGAGCTTAAGAGGCTGTCTCCGATACCCAGGCAACATTGCTTTTGATTAAGGAACATCTGCTGTGAACTTTTCGCCCACGGCCAAACTCTTAATTAGGACCTATATTGTCAGCAATTGCCACGGAAGCAATCATCAAGAATCCAATAGAGCAGTAATTGAGTTTCATTAGGACAACCTCAGGCCAGAGCTTGTTTGGGGGTTTTTATACATTCACCATGTACTTTGGACTTGGTACTGAGTGAACAGCAGCTGTTCCCGTCTATGACGACAGATTTTTTTGAAAATAAAAATCAATTTACCATTAGGGAGGATTATTTGTGTAGAATTACACAACGACGTAACAATTTTATTGCATACCAAACATGACAATATTCATCACAACTACTCATCCAGTTGTGGTGCAAATTTGACTAAAACGCCAATGAATTTTTCAATGTGTCGTAATAGGTGGTAAGTATTTGCAATTAGATTACCATTCAATACTTTTTATTTCTTGCTTTTCAGTTGTTATGGCATTACGTTTTCGTATAAGTTTATCTAAAATAAATTATTGTTAGAATTTATTAGCAGTTTTTTATATATAATAGTTTAGTGGCCTTTGTCTAGCTGTTTAATGTAACACATTCAATTATATTCAGTTTACAGAATCTGCATATCGGGTTATTAAGTGTTAATATTTTGTAGCTAAATGCCGATCAATTGCAATTTTATATCATTAAATTTGTGCACTAATATTAACTTTCACTGCCCGTTGAAAGCAAAACATTTCAAACACTCCATCAAACCATTACTTTTCAAATAGGAAGTGTGTTAAAAATAGGCGAATTTTCAAATTTCGCGGGCTACGTACATTCGACTTTCGATTACTATTCTTTTTTTTATGTGGGCTCACTCGTCTCGAAGATATGTTGACGGGTCTATCAATACAGCATGTTTAGTTTGTTTGTGAGAGGCATAAATAAGACAAGTGTTCGGCGATTCTGTTTTTATCTCCTCAATCGTCGCAAATCGACGTCCTTTCATGGGTCTCTTCAATCCTGGGAACAGGAAAAGATCGTAGGAGGCCAAATGTGGTGAATACGGAGGCTGAGGCATGATAACGGTGTTGTTTTTGTCCAACAAATCTCTCACAAACAAAGATGGGTGGGCAGGTGCATTATCATAATGCAAAAGCCATGAAATTTTTTCCACAATTCCGGGCGATTTTTTCTTATTGCTTCACGCCAACTGTGCATAACTTCAAGGTAATAATTCTTATTTACCGACCTTGTGGTAAGAACTCTTGATACACTACGCCATGCTAATCGAAGAAAGCAGTGAGTAAAACCATCACTGATTTGGTTGAACTTGGCGTACTTTTATTGGTCTTGGCTCTCCTGGACTCTTCCATTGGGACGATTGGCCGTTGGTTTCGTTGTCATAACCATATACCCACGATTCGTCACCAGTTATAAGCCTTTTAAGTTAATCTGAATCATCATTGAAGTCATTCAACAATTCCTGAACGATGTTCATGCGACGTTGTTTTTGGTCGAAATTCAGCAATTTTAGAACGAACTTCGCTGCCACACGCTTCATGTCCAAAATTTCCGAAAAGATTGAATGATATGAGCCATACAACATCCGACGTCCTCGGCAACGTCTCTAATTGTGATTCGACGATTCTCCATAACAGTTTTCTTCACTTTCTCAACATTTTCATCGGTTGTTGATGTGCTGGGGCGTTCAGAGCGAGCGTCGCCATTCACATCTTCTCGACCTTCTGTGAAAAGCTTGTACCACTTGCAAACATTTTTTTGACCCAAAGTACTCTTACTCTTTTATTTTTTACACAAAATGTGATGCAACTTCTTTGATCCATTTGTTCGGTAACAGAAAATCGCCGAACACGCGAAACACTTGTCTTATTTGTGTCTAAACATGCTATATGGATAAAACCATGAACATATCTTCGAAACGAGTGTACCAACATAGCAAAAAATTAATGATCAAAAGTCGTAGCCCGCGAAATTTGAAAATTTACCTCTTTCTTGAACACACCTCGTGTAGCGTCACTATTTTTACTTGGAAGTAATATGTAAATTATTTTAATGAAAAACAAGCTCTTCTGTTAGAAAGAAAACAGATGTTTCTACCTTGTCACTAATCAAAATGCACTCTCTTTTGGAGTACTTTCTAATTCATTTCGGCTAGCGAAATTTCCTTTAAAATGACAGGAGATTATCATACAAAATTGACCATATTTGGCCTGAACCGGATCATTCTAACTATTGCTAAATAAAGCCTTTGATGTCGTGTAAAAATAATGAATTTATTTTTACTACAGCATTTTATTTACAATTGTCGTTGTTGACTACCCTCCGATTCCATTTTTGTTGATAATATGAAAACTTCAAGCGTTATATTTCATGCTGAATAATCGAGAATCATAGCTTGTGGACTTCAAGTTGTTAACAAAATTGCTAACATCCAAATGTTAGATATTTTCTCCTATTTCTTACAATAGTTATCTGTTTTTGTTCATTTTTACTATATCTTATCGATAGTTTCTTAAGGTAATCGGTTTTGGTTCCCTTTTGTTGAGAATTCATTTATCTTTTGCTACATTTAGCGTTTTATAGGAAGAGAGATCACAAGTTTTTTTTTTCGAAATCTAGTAAGTTTTGCTTGGTATGAAATTCATTTTTTTAGCAATTCCTGGCTGTTATTTCTTTCTATTGTGGAGAAGAGAACAATAGTTGGCATGGTGTGAAGAAGTTGACTTATAATATTATTATAAGTTCAGAAATTGGACAAAGTGGTATTCAATTTCCCCTTGCATTGTTGCAAAAGGGAATGGAGTACCAAAAGGTGAGTGATAAATCACTAGGTTCTCTCGTTGAAAATGAATAAAACTCCTGGACACGATTAAAAACAGGGAAAATAATCTCAGAATTCTCCGCATTGGATACTTCCCTTGATCATGGAAACTGTCTGAAATAATAATCACCCCAAAACCTGGAAAGGAACTGTCACAAATTCCATTCCATCGAAACATAAGTTTACTTTCCATTTTATTATAAACTGTTCTCCAAATGTTGTACCCCTGTAATGAAGCAAACCATGTAATACCCGTGTACCAGTTTGGGTTTCGAAAGGGTCATGGAACGATAGAATAAGTGCACTATACTGTAACCCAGATCAGAAAAACATTCAAAGATTGGAAATATTGATCAGCTATCTTTATAGACATTTCCCAAGCCTTTAATAAAGTATGGCATGAAGGCCTCATTCACAAAATAGTTTCTTTTCTATCGACAAAAAGCCACAAGCTGATAGAGAGCTTTCTCAAGGGTCGATCTTTTGTAGTAATATCTAAGGACTCTCCTTCAACGCAAAGAAATATTTCAGCAAGAGTGCACCAGGGTAGTATACTGAACCCTATACTATACACAATCTACCCCTCTGACATGCCTGTGCATTCCCTAATTCAAATTTCAACTTTCGCTGATGACACTACATTCATGAGCACTAGCACTTGCCCATTAATGGATTTTGGACGAAAAGTGGAAGATAAAAGTAAATGCTTCTAAGAGTGTACAGGTTATATTCTCTCAGATAGAACAATTGCCCAGCCCTAACTATTCACGGCAGTGTCATTCCCTTTCATAACCATGTTAAGTATTTGGGTACACACCTTGATCGACGTCTCGCCTGGAATAATTACATTGACTCAAAAATCTCTCAATTGAAATTAAAAATGGCTAAACTCTACTGGTTATTTGGCTCTCCCCTCTCAGTTTGGAAAATAAAATCACCAACTACAAAACCATATTAAAGCCAATATGGCATTCAGTTGTGGGGAACGGCGTCGTCTTCTAATATAATATAAATACGCTACCATGGTATATTAGGAATGGTAACATACACAAGAATTTAAACATTTCTTATATTTCCTAGGAAATAAGAAAATTAAGCAGGTAAATTAATTAAGCGAAGTTGTCCTCCCACTCAAATCCACTCGCTCAAAACGTTCAACATTTTCCCGGACACCGGTTAAGAAGAAAGGACAGGCTGGACTTGGTCCGGTAATACAAAATTCGGCTCACCATAAATAAGATCCGGCAATGGCAGGATACTTAAGTTTAAAATAGGGATTAAGATTTGAATACTTATTTTGAATTTCAAAAAAAAGATTCAGTAAAGGAAAATTAATAGAAAGAAAAAAAAAAAAACAACAAATTTTGTGTGAGAGGTACCAAGAGGAACATATGATGGTCGATTCGAGCCATCCTGCCGAAAACTTTACATTCCGTTTAGTGAGCCTAGAAATAGAATTTTTATAAACTCATTGAATGTGAAAAAAACTTATAATGAAGCTTTTATTACAAATTGGTAATACGCTGCAACTTGTATACAGTATTTTGAACTTTCTAATATCAGTTTTAAACAAGTTAGAGTTTATACTATTTGTCATATGGATTAATATTTTGTAGCATATAAAAGAGAAATTGTATTAAAAAAATTCAACTCAAGAATTTAGTCACTCACCCGCTAATATCTGCACAGGCTACCATAATCCTGTTGATTACTTTTCTTATACAGTTCTCACTATTCCACGTACAGGAAGTCCGTCGTCAACATTAGTCCTGACAGTTAATATTTGGCAGTCGTGAAGTAGAGACGTGCCAAATTTATTATGGAAAAATATTCGACAAACCAACGTGCTTTAATCGTTAAAACATATTATCAAAATCAATAACGTGCCAATAAGACACACTATTTATCGCGTAGTAAATGATTTCGAAAAACGAGAGTCTGCAGCTGATAGGGCCAAGCATGGACCACAACGTACTTCAAGATCGGCTGAAAACATTACTGCTGCTCAAGAAGGTGTTCAAAACAATCCATCAACCTTCAACCATCAATTCGACGCCGTGCTCAGAAGCTTAGTCTTCAAAGAACAACTTGGGCCACAATTTTGAACAAGGATTTGCATTTGTTTCCATTTAAGATTCAGTTGACACAAGAGCTTCTTCCACAAGACCATTTACGCCGCCGTACATATGCCAATAGAATGTTACAGCTCGCCCATGACAAGCCTGATTTTCATGAAAAAATTTCATTTGAATGGATATGATAATAAACAGAATAGTCGGTTCTGGGCAATGGAAACCGCTCAAATTATTCATCAGCCACACCTTGCTTCTATTAAAAGTGACAGTCTGGTGTACAATTTGGTCAGGAAGAACCATTGGACCTTACTTCTTAGAAACTGAAAACGGCGTAACGGTAATTGTCAATGGAGAGCGATATCGCGATAAGATCGAAAACTTTTTAATGCCACAACTGCATGCTTTGGGCTTGATTAACATGTGGTGTCAACAAGACGGTGCCACATCGCATACATTCAGTATTACAATGGAATTACTGGGAGACCTCTTTCCACAACAAGTTATTTCAAGAAACTGCGATGTTGATTGACCTCCATGGTCGCCTGATTTGATTGCTCCGGACTTCTTTTGTAGGGATATCTAAAAAGCGAGATTTATGCAAACAAAGCAGAAACGATTGAGCAAACTCAAATAAAATATTCGTGATGAAATTGATGAAATACCGCGTGAAATGTGTGAGAATGTAACGAAAAATGTGCTCAAAAGGGCTGGCATTTGTGAGGCTAACAGAGGCGGACATTTATCTGGCATTGTATTTCATACATAATTACCGACATTAAACAAAACATTTATCAATATAAGATCCATTCTCTTTCGTTTAATCAAAAATTATAAACAAACAAAGCAGTATACCTTCCCGACGGACACCCTGTACATTCGTCCCTTATAGTTCTCTGCGGTGATGCTTCGCCACTACATCTACGGCCGTGCTTCTTCACTAAGTTAATTGGGCATCTGATGATGGTAGTAGCTTCGCTCGTCGCTATGGTGGCAATGTGCCGGAGGGAGTAAAGTCATAATACCCCATTAAAAAGTAGTTGTTAAGAAGAATAGCACAGATTTTTATAGTCATGGTTCCCAATTACATATGTGGAATTGAGTAGGGGCACACTGTTTTCTATAATCTTGAAACACAATCACATAGTGATTTTATGAACGCAATAATCCTTTACAATAAATTGCAATTCATCGATTTATTTTCATTGCTGGACTATGATAGTTAGGAAGCCGAGGACAAAGGACGGAACACGTACACTCCAACGACTATGAAGAATCGTCCCATTGAATCTCCCCCTTGAGCATCTCAGTATTATTAATAAATTAAGATATGAATAATGGAAATATTGGACTTTTATTGTCCTGAAACCTGGCTTAGTATCACTCTGGAAAATTCATGGGAAATGAATAATTATTTGTTTGGAGAATTGGTATGTTGGCAATGTTTTTTTGTTGTCTACATATTCCACTGTGCACGTTGTAAATAAATCCACACTTTTTTTCTCTTATGCACAAATTGTTTTGTCAATGCTGCATCAAAGGAGTAGAGAAAAGAGTTCACTAATAAACACATCTACGTTAACCGGTCGTTATACGCGTTCACCTAATGAGAGAATAAACTGCAAAGAAGAAACGACGAATGGCTAAAGGATATCGTTCACAAAGGACATTTTTCTCGTCGCCACCGTCGTCACAGATGCAAACCCGGCTATGTTTTGCAGTCATCCTTTGGCATATCACTGTGATACCTTTCTCTTTCCCGCTGTCATCTTTCTTCGCTTTCTTTGTGCATTAATCTGCGGTTGTTTATTTTTGCTCCCACTTATTCTAAATTTAAACACAAATGAGTTGTTGCACGCGTTGTATGTTATGGCATGTCGATGTTTGTGGTTATCTCTTGTCAAGTATGACATTTCAAGGATATACAGACTGAAAGGCAAAAAGCAAATCCAAACAACAGAATGATGATGCCGTTGATGATGATGTTAGCGATGACTGTGAACATGACGGTATTGTCAGCTCACTTGCTTTCCCATATACTTCGATTTGCTTCATCAAAATGCAGAAATCAAAGATATTATATTTCTAAATTTCGTTCAGTTTATTTTATATCTATCTATATATGAGCACACTTGATTGCAGAATTTCTTACAAGCCACAACGATATGATTTTATTTTTGCATTATTAATCAATTTAAATCCTGTCTAGAGATTTTCCATAATGACCGTGGAGATTTTCAAAAGGATAATAAAAATAGACACTCAATGAGGAAAATCGCACAAACAGAGAGAATCTGGTGCCAAAAAGATATAAAATATCACTGTGATAAAGACTATGTGCGTAGGCAAAGGTAATATTTCTTCTAGTCCTTGGAGATGTTATAATATTTAACACACAAACTTTGCTCTTTATCTCGTAGCAAAGTCTGGAGAGGATAATGAGGTATTTTTTATTTGTGGTGGAGAACAAGAGTTTTTCAAGTACTCTTGTTTTCAGTGCTTTATAAAGACTTGAGATTCTTCGTGGAATTTTGTACAGATGGGTTAGAATTTCATAAAAATGTTATTGCATGATTAGGGCAATTGCTGAAGGCTTTGAATGCGTTTTGTGTGATGTCATGTTTATGTATTCGAATGTCCAATAATTAAAAATTGAGCAGGCACACAATGGAGGTGGACAGAAACTTCTCTGGTAATTTTTTAGTTTCAGCAAAAATTTCCTCATTTGCCATTCTGAAAATCTCTGTGTAAAAAATGTATTTGTTTTGACTGCATAATGTTGATATCATCTAAAAGAGGAAATATATAAAGGAACAATGAAATAAAAAGAAAATACGTGGCCAAAAAAATACAACAAAAGCGCTTTAAAGAGCAGTTACCAAGTGTGTGATTCTGTATGTGACGACTACGAAAATGTAATCCAGACACCATGCATTATAATAGAATGGCGCATAAGTAACGCTAAGATTTGACCAGTAAATACATTTTTTGTTTAAGTTATTTTTTTCGTCTCCTTACAGAATTAACTAAATAATACTTGGGAAATTTATGATGGAAAGGCTCAGCACAGAACAAAGAACCAAAGTTGTTCAATTTTATTCAAAAGTCAGCATTTGATTATTCAAATGACATCGAAATTTCTTTCATGTTTGAAACGCTCCAAGCGCTCCAACAATTTACAGATTGGTTATGCGTTTTGGGCAACAAGGGGCTGCCTGTGATCTTTCGCGTTCTGGAAGACTTCGTGCAGTTCGAAATGACGTGACCATTGCTCGAGTGCAAGCAAGTATTGAGTAAAACCCTGAAACTTCCACCAGGCGACGTTTTCAGCAGTTAGAGATGTCTAGGAGGTCTTTGCAAAGAATTTCGTATATGTTACATCTTTTCCCATATAAGATACAATTAGTTCACGAGTTAAAACCAAATGATGCATAGGAATGCATTCAATATACTCGCCGTTAACGTTACTTATGCGCTACCCTTTATATAAATCTGACTGCTGTAAAAGTTAGTGCCGACTTAAGCCAAATCGTAGATCCGCCTGACTGTCTGATTGACAGTTTATAATTTGTATCTGTGGTCGAAACAAGGTACAACCGAACTGGTTGCGAGGGCCAACTCAAGCACTGATGTTCAGGAGAGGGTATTCAGCACTCTTCAAACAATTTTTCAATATATTCGTTAATAGTCGGATCTGTAATTTTTGATATCCATAATTATGGCTTTATTTAACGACCTCTAATTTTGGCTGGCACGTTGGAAGAAGATACGATAAATATCGCAAATATTTATCAAAACTTTTTCGATCTTGGTAAGGTTTATTGCCACACATTGGGAGATACACTGAAACATAATCTTTCCTCTGTAATTTCTTATTTGCATAAATTTAAATTTTTGGCTATTAAGGCGGATTGTACTTTGTGAAAATATCTGACAAAATTCGACCACCAACTCTTTCTTAACCGATTTAACCTGCACATTCTTAGGCGCAAAACGTTAATTCAACTGTAATACATTCAGTTACACATTGCATACCTCGTAAAATTAGGTTTGACAATCAAAATGGACTGCTTTGCCACACCCAGTCTGATTCCCCAAAACTTGTAATAGGCCACTAACTTATATTTTTCACCAAAGGAAAAAAGAAGGTATATGTCATTTTATACGGCCACAAATTTAACGCCCAAATTGAAGCGTTTAAATTGCCAAGTCCCTACGGAGCAAAATTTAACATTGCGCCGGATTGTAAAATGGGCATTATTGACTCATCTCTCCTGGTAACTGACACCCGTACAAATTGACCGAATTTCACAAGTTCAATATTTTCCTTGTAAACTGGAACAGCTTAAATTTATGTTCATTGCATTTGTCTACAATGCTTGGCCCCTTCTACTACCTCCCATACAAATGACTCCCAAATTCCTGCATTCATATCTCTTACATGGTTGTGATAAATGCGGTCAAATTTAGTAGACACTGAAAATTCACTACCGAAAGGTTTCATAATGCAAATGGACAGCATTGCCGCATCCCTTCGGGTACTTCTCGTTGCGCCAAATGCAATCAAATTTAGTAGACACTGAACGTTTACTAATGAAAGGTCTCATAATTCAAATGGACAGCATCAGGTATATATCGTATATACTATAATAAAAACAATCATCTAAACTCATCTAGTCCCCTATTGAAGACTTGGTTAGCGAAAAATTCTTGCAAAGCACCCACTTGTAATAGAAAATGATTCAAGTCTATTTATATTGCATAAGAAGAGGGCGTTTTTGATCCACCCATTTAGCTGCCGTAAGTGGGAACATCGTCCTTCATTATGTAGGCTGCAGGTGGATCACGCGAGAGAAATTTGCCCAGAAGGGGAAACGCTGAATCATATGTAGATTGAACTCAATTCTGGAATACTGCGCATTTTTAATATTAGGTGCGCGAATAAGTTCTCGCTGTTTTTTTTTTATAAAAATTCAACCTTATTATAAAAATATGTTTACAAACAATTCACAGAAAGTATTCCCCATCGCTGGCTACTACCTTTTCCCATTTTTCTGCCAAAGTTCGGATTCTGTCACGGTAATACCGTTCAATTTTTGCGGCTATCCACGAATCTAGCCATTCCTTGATGTCTCCATATCAGTGGAACTGTTGGTCAGCTAGATCGTGTGGCGTCGAATGGAAGAAGTGATAATCGGACTGTGAAATATCTGCAGAATACGGCGGAAGGGGTAAGACTTCCCATTTCAATGTTTCCAGGTAGGTTTTAACGGGCTGGGCCATGTGAAGCTGAGCGTTGTCATGCTGAAGAATCACTTTAACGTGCTTCTCCGCGTGTTGTTGGCGTCTCTCGCGCAAAGCTCAGCTCAGTCACATTAATTGATAGGTTTCAACAGTTTGTAATAAAAAACATCAATCTGGTCTGACCAAATACAGAGCATAACCTTCGCAACGGGAATATTCGGCCAAGGCGACCACGTAGAAGTATGACGGGGCAGCCACATGACATTCTTTTCTTTCGATTACCGCAATGAATCCATTTTTCATTACCCGTTACAATACGATGAAGAAAACCCTTCCTTTTTTGTCGCTGAAGCAGTTGTTCGCAGGCGAAAAAAGCGACGCTGAACGTCCCTTGGTTTCAACTCATAAGGAACAAAGTTCCTTGCTTCTGAATCATTTTCAACGCTTGCCATCGCTTGAGAATGGCTTGGCGGGTAACACCTAATACTAAAACAAGCTCTATGTGAGTTTGACACGGATCCCCATCAAGCAATCCCAACAATTCAGTGTCTTCGAAAGTTTTTCGTTTTCCTTCACGCGAACGGTCGTCAACATCAAAATCATCGCCTTTAAACGGACGGAACCAGTTTCGACACGTTGTTTCACTTAACACAGCATCTCCGTAGTCGTTTTGAAGCTCTTGATAAGGTTTAGCAGCCATTTTCTTCGATTGAAAGAAGAAAATCAATATTTTCCGCATTTGACGATTATTTGGCACAAAATCATGCATATTCACACAACCAAGAGAATATGACGTCAAAAGAAAATTACTACTGTGTCGAGGCGGTATGTTTACCCGATGCCTAAACTTGACTCATGACGTTTAGGTTATGGCAGAATCGATTAGCACTTACAGCTGGCGCCATCTATTGCCAAAGAGCGGGAATTTAGTTGCGCACCAAATATTTTTCCAATCATGTCGCTTTGTTGGCTTTGAAGTGTCTGAAGAATAGTTTGAGTAGCTGTGTAATCGATAAGTCTAGTAAATGGGTCTCGAAATGACATTCGGAATTGTTGTTAAATTGAAGGTCCCAAAAGAACCCGAAATTGATTATGTTGACACAGCTGGCTGGACGGATAGCTATTTTAGCATTGGCTAAAATACCATCTTCAATGATCTTAGCTGTTTGTGCTCTTTTAAACAATAGCGCCATCTTAAGGTTCCAAAACCTCGTAAACAATTGATATTGGTCTGTTTGTTTTCTCGAGTTCTGACAAAGCTATAAACAAATATCGTTATGAAATCTCTTTGCTGAAATCTGATGCCACTCAGAAGCTTTCCTTTCGTTCAATCAGGTTTATTCGACTTTTAGACCAAGTGCATATTTTCTTCCAAATTTGAAATAAAAATATAACAGTACAATATAATGCCGTGTTGATCATACGTCTATTTCGGGCACTTATGTAATACATATATATTTTGTCTCATCATCTTTGCCTATGTTGGATAAAGTGACCGCATTCTTTAAGTAAATTAATTTGAAATTTTAGTTATTTGATCAGCTATACTGCGAAACAGTGTCATGACTAGCTCAAGAACCACCATATTCGTAGCAGCTCTCTTGAGATGTCGTCGGGCAAAATTTTGTGGTCGATATGAGACAAACATACGGGTGATACGGTATGAGCTGCTATACTTATGTACCGAACTATTCCAAAAGTAAAAGTACGTCACTCCTATTTTTTTATACTTTCACCTCTTTTATATTATTCTTTTTTTCCATAAATATTATTTGATATAGCAAATTGTAACTTCCAGAAGAATGCGTTAGAAGTACTAAATATCGTTTGATCAAATGTGTTTCAAACCTTTTTAATACGATTGAGTCATGTTCAACAGTCCGGCTTACAGACACTATTGTTGCTGTAACTTCCCGCGAAACTTCTTGAAATCTTGTGCGTAGCACAAATCATAACACCTCTCTCTTCTGGTGCCTTCCATGCAAAGTGGCCGATTTAGTGAATTTTTCCCCTCTTAACCCGTTAAATGTAATAACCTAAATATTTGTTTTGTTGTCTTACTTCACAATGCTTGGCAAAATTTTAAAATTTCGTACCTCGCGCATAAATGACCTCTTTAACTGAAACATTCTTAGCAGTTGTACAAAATTCGGTCAAATTTTGGCGTGCATTATGCATGTAAAAGGCATGAATTAAAGAATGAAAATGAGCGACATTTCGATGTTCCTTTTACAACCTCCCACTTAAATAATCGATTTAATCCATATGTTGTGATGTTCATATTCTGTTGTACAAAATCCAGTCAAATTTGTTATTAGCTAAGCGTTTGCTAAAATATAGCCTGAGAAAAAAATTAGAAAATGTTTCCGTCTCCCTTCTGGTACCGTCCATACAAATTAGCGGGTTTTCCGAAATTCAATATGTCGTCTGTAGTTTTTAATTAGTAGGCTGTAACAGCAGAGATTTCTATCTATTGAATCGACCGGTAATAGTAGCCACGCCCTCTCTAGTGCTTCCCATACACATTTCATAATTTCCAGCATTGAGAAGAACTCAGCAAAAATGAGTCTGGCATAACAGAGTTATCTGTTTCAAAGGACAACGGGTGTACTTGCTGAGGATGCTGTATTGACGTTAACAGCTATAATTTTCCTTATTTTGTCTATTGTTTATCGTTTATTTTGCCTATTCTGATTTTGTCGGCTATACTGCGAACAAAACGAATCATTTCAGTTTAAGAGGACACGATTACTTGCTAACAGATGCTTCTATAAGCTAAACAAGAGATTTAATGATAAAGTTCTCTCTCAACAAACAAAAATCCGATTCTACTAGACATTAGTTTTATCTACTGTGCTACAGAGAAGCCGAATCCTGGGTTATGATAATAGCGGATCATTAACGGAGAGAATCGGTGCGGCAAGAATAATGAGCTATATACTGACACTGACATAGTCAAGCGGATAAATATACAGCGATTGCGAATAAAAATAAAACGAATAATTTCAGTTTAAGAGGACACGATTGCTTGCTAACAGATGTTACTAGAAGCTAAGCAAGCGATTTAATTATAAAGTCCTCTCCCGACAAACAAAAATCCGACTCTACAAGACGTTGGATCTATCTGCTCTGCTGCTGAAGCCCAGAATCCTGGGTTGTGATAATTGTAAATGTATCAGATCAGAGAGTTTTTAAGAGAAAAATACTATGGAAAATGTATGGATCCATCATCTTTAACGCAGAGAATCAGCGTCGAAAGAACAATGAACTATATACCGCCATCGACGTAATCAAGCGGATCAATACACAGCGATTGCGTTTGCTGGATCGTGTTGTGCAGATAGACGCAAATGTACCAGCATGAGATCTTTTCGACAACGAACGCGATGGGCAACCAAACTACCTTTGGAAGGATTAGAACTTGGTGTAACGAATTGTAGAAAAAGCGCAGGATAAAAAAAATGTTTGGCATTACTTCCCACATGCGACATATTTTACATAAGGATGCTTTTTCTGATAGCCATCTACGTAAACAGTAAATTATTACTCTTAGATTAATTTCTGTCATGCACTAAATTCAGTATAATATAGTAAACATCGCGTATTCAGTAAACTTAGTTATGCGAATAAAAATTGATTGCATTACTACTCCCCTTAGGGTTCCATATGTAAACAGATTTGCCTAAAATAGAATATATCATATAAAAGGTGTCCCAACAAGAACGCAAGGTTTAAATTTGGCGCCATCCGAAGTATCATTGTTTGACATTTGAACAATTGTTATAGTGTGCTGGTAGAAGGTACGAGGTTAGTAAAAACGTGTATAGTGATACACGAATGAACAACGCATTCTCATTGTGAAATTGTTTTACCAAAATGGCGAAAGTTTTGCGGCCACAGTTCGCAAATTGTGATCAATTTGGGGTCACAATAATGCTTCAAAAGAGTCAACTGTAAAGAGATTAATGGATAAATTTGCCAAAACTGGGTCTGTTAGTGATGTAAAGACAACAACGCGCGTTCAACCAGGTCGATCGACCAAAAATGTCGCAGCTGTACGTGATGATGTCGCTCAAACTCCATCCACCTCAATTCGACACCGAGCTCAGCAAATTGGTGTCCCCAAATCCACTATGCAGCGAATTTTGACGAAATATTTGCTTCTTCATTCATACAAAATTCAATTGACTTAGGAACTGAAGCCAGCTGACCATGGACAGCGAAGGGAGTTCGTTAATCGGGTATTGGAGAGACAACATGAAAATGCTGATTTTGCCGATAAAATCATCTTCAGTGGCGAGGCCCATTTCCATCCTTATGGCTTCATCTATAGGCAGAATTGTCGCATTTGGGGTGAGGAAAAACCTTGAGTGATCCACGAGAAGCAAATGCATCCTCAAAGTGTCACTGTGTGGTGTGGATTTTGGGTTGGAGGAATCATTTGACCTTTTCTTATGAAAATGAGGCATGTCAAGCGCAAACAGTCAATGGTGGTCGGTATCGTGAAATGATTACCAGTTTTTTCGTGCCTAGAATTGAAGAAATGAGTGTGGAGGGCATGTGGTTTCAACAAGACCGCGCCACATGCCATACAACCAGAGAAACAATTCAATTGCTGCATCAGTCATTTAAATCTTGCGTTCTTGTTGGGACACCCTATATAACATTTAGGCGGAGGACTTCAGAAAGTACTTTTTTTGGTACGTTTTTTGTGATTGAATTCAGAGTATCTCTATGCAAGAACGATATAAAACCAATAAACGCACTAAATGATGATATATAATACATAAGTCAGTTCTTTTGGCTGAAATTTTTGTATATATTTATTTTCTTCGCACTTCTGCACTTGTGTCCCAAATTAAATGTTTCAGTCTTATTAATCTCACTTCCTTCCGTCTTCAAAATTATTACGCATAATACGATAATGGTGGAATATGTGAGCAAACTGTGCAAGGAAACTTCAACTAATTGAGTCTCGAATGTTTTGTAAATACTTGGAGTAACACAAACTACATGTTCTGCATAATTATACTCAAGTGATCTAAGCAAGCAATAGCAGTACACCCGAAGGGAAACGGAAAGGAATACTGTTACCACATATATGTACGCGTAAATGTGTATCCATATATATACCCAGTCTTCTCTAACCACATATGTCGCTAACTACTTGTTTATACGTATATATGTATACTCGTATATATAGCCAAGATGATGATGGCGTCTGTTCGTGGTAATGAAAATGCTAATGACAAGAATTCTATTTTGCACAAGTTTTTAACACAGGTTCAGCTCAACATACGATTTGTCGCTGCTGGCAGTTATTTTCTTTTTATAGTTTTAAAGTTAATTTTTTTTTTTTTTTTGCATTGCAAATTAGTTTTAACAAATTCAAAACATTTTTGTGGCGTGCCAGAAATCTACACAAGATATAGTCAGAGCTGGTGTTGAAGATGCACAGTAATTTCATTCCCCTAATAGAATTTAGCCATCAGCAAAGTTAAACCTCATTGCACATATTGAGTGAGTGCAGAAATTGTATGTTAATTTCTTTCCAAAACTGGTTGTATATTTTCCTGGTATACACAGTGGGTTTAGAGTCAGATTATAAGAGCATAAAGTGTATAAAGAATTATTCTAGTCACCTAAAATGCTCTTGTCCCTTCCACGATCTTCATGACGACCAGTAAAAATGAAAGAAATCTATATTTATAAACTTAACTTTTCTACATTTGTGCACCTGCTTGTTCTCGCTGTCTGTTTTTATAAAAATTTAACTTTATTATGAAAACATGTTTACAAATGATTCAATAAAGTATTGCCCATTGCTAGCTACTACTCTTTCCGATCCTTCTGGCAAAGCTTGAATTCCGTCACGATAAAACCGTTCATATTTTGAGGCTATTCACGAATCTAGCCATTCCTTGATATAGTCATATGATAGAACTACTGGTCAGTCAACCCGTCATATAGCGGAGCAAGTGATAAGCGGACAACGCAATATATAGAGAATATGGTGGAAAGGCTAAGACATCCTGTTTCAGCGTTTCCAGGTAGGTTTTAACGGGTTTGGCTACGTGATGCTGAGAGTTGTCGTGCTGAAGAATCACTTTTCTGCGCTCTGCATGTTATGGGCATTTCTCGCGCAGATCTCAGCTCAATTGCATTAATTGAAGTCGATACCGATCCCCAGTGATGCTTTTGTTTGGTTTCGTAATGAATAATAACGACCTGGTCCCACCAAATACAGAGCATAAGCTCCGCAGCGTGAATGTTTGGCCAAGGCGGCAACGTAGAGGCATGACCGGGCAGCCGCAATGTCTTTCTTTTCTTTGGATTGCTGTGATGAATCCAATTTTTATCAGTCGATAAAGGAAATCTTTCCTTTTTTATCGCTGATGCAGTTGTTCACAGGCTAAAAAAGGACGCTCGGCGTCTCTTGGCTTCAACTCATAAGGAATCCAAATCCCTTGTTTTTGAATCATTCCCAACGCATGCAATCGCTTGGCGGGTAAGTCCTAATACTGAAGACACGAATTCCTATCAAGCTATGCCGTCAGTTCAGTGTCTTCGTTTAGGTTATGACAGAATTGATCAGCACATACAACTGGCGCCATCTATTAGCAAACAGCGCAACAATATTTGTATTTTTGTTCCGAATTTTTCACAGTGTATTTATGAAGCCCAGGAAGGAAACATAATCTTCTTAGATCTTGACTGTACGAAATAGAGTGGGACCAATCACACAATTAACAAGTTTGAACAACTGTATCTAGTGAACTATTAGAGGTATATAGGAGATCTGGTACGTATGCTACTGTCATAAAGAGGAATGTGTTCACCCTTCTTAAAAATTATTTTATGGTGGCGAAAATAGCCTCATAAAAATTTCACAGAACATTAATATCAATTATGAAATTGTCATATGATATATTAGGTTAAGATTGAAAAAGCGGCTTGGTACTGCCTGCAAAATTTAACGTATGCAACGATCGTATCTCATGAACTATTGAAGGTATATGCATGCTGCCGATGTAGAAAGAAATACATTCGAACAAAAAATGGGTGGTGCAACAATCTTTTTTTAAACAATTCGTCTTACCTTCCAAAGTAACTGATAGATTGTCATTAAAATCGAACTATCAATCACGAACATTTTCCTATAATGTGGGTAAAGTTTGGAACTGTGATGAAGGTACTACATACACGAATTAACATCTTGAACAGATTGTGCCTCATGTAAGAGGTATGTTTATAATGTTTGGTGCCTATGCTACTATCATAGAATAAAATGCGTCAGCAAAAACTACAATTACGACTGGGATAGACACACTTATCTACTACATGTCGCCCGAAGAAAATAATTCCTAACGTTTCGATCTTCTGCGTTTCCCCTTCAATTCGTCACACCAAGTTTCAATAGTATTTCAAAAGCCTGGTCCTTCCAAATGAGTTTCGGTTACCCTCTTCTGCGCCGTACATCGAGTTCGTTGTCGAAAACTTTCCATGCCGAAACATTTGGATCCATCCGCATAACATGACCCAGTCAACGCAATCGCTGTATATTAATGAGTTTGAATACGGCGATGTTGGCATATAGCTCATAAAGCTCATTGTTCATGCGACGCCGATACTCTCCGATAACAATGATGGGTCCATATACTTTCCGGAGTATTTTCCTCACGAAAACTGTCAGTACTGATTCATCCGCTTGCGTCATAACCAAGGATTCTGCGCCATATAACAAGACAGGTAGAACCGACATCTGGTACAGTTGAATTTTTGTTTGTCGAGAGACGGCTTTATCAATTAATTGTTTGCTTAGGCCATGCTGACATCATTTGTTTCGTTAACAGCGAAACCGAGGTAGATGAATTCCTTCACCATTTCAAAATTATAGTTGTCAACGTCTACATAGCGTCCCATACAAGTAGACTCTTTGTTCGATGAAACCAATAACTTTGTTTTGTCCTCGTTTACTACCAGACCCATTTTCGCTACTTCCTGCTCAATGTTTGAGAAGGCTGCAGTAACATCTCGCAGTTTTCTGCCAATACTGCCTATGTCATATATGGCATATGGCTTTTATTAAAGATGATACCAGACGTGTTAACTACAGCTTTCCTCGTAATCGTCTCCAACAGTATGTTGAAGAGTTCGCGCCTTAGACTCGCTCTGCCTAAATCATCTTTTCTCGTTAGTGCAGTTTTAAAATTCGATAGAGACGGTACACGTTTCCGGGTCATAATTATGTTGGTCCAGGCAATACTGTATACAAGGATTGCGAGCCAGTTGATGAAGTAGATTTTGATGCTTACGTTTACGATTTGGAATACGAATTAGCAACTTTTCCTGCACGAATAAGAACAGCAAATAAACAATCAAGAACGGCTTCCCCATCATTTCTAAGCGGCTGACAGTATGTTTTTATATTTCAGTCCACTAGTTTTTAGTTTTGATGCTAATATTGTATAGGGTGATTTTTTAATCATATTTTTTTTAAATCGAATAAAATACTCATATTTTATAGGTAATATATGATTAAAATTTGTTATTGGAATCGATAAATTGGTCTTTGCCATTTAATTTTTAAAGATAATTTTAGGTGAATGTTGTCCGCGGCTCCGTCTCAAAATCTGCATTGGGAAGATCCAATTTTTCGTCACTTTTTCGAGCACTTCTTCCTGTATTCCACGAATAAGACGTGTTATGTTATCCTGTATGGGGCTTCAATAGTGTTCGGTTTGTCCACATAGACTAATGACTTCACATAACCCCCCAAAAAATAATCAAGAGGCGTTAAATCGCAAGATCTTGGGGATAAATTCATAGGGCCAAATCGAGAGATAAGCTGCTACCAAATTCATTCCTCATCATATCCATTGGTTCACGAGCAGTGTAGCATGTTGCACCGTCCTGATGAAACTACATTTCAACCAAGTTCAACTCAGCCAATTGGGACAAAAAAAAAATTCCTTGTGATTGAGTAACACATGCCCAATCGCTGAGAACGGCGACAAATTGACATTTTACGATCGTCATTAACACTGGTCGCTACGGCTGCAATATTTTCTTCGATACACACTCTACGCATGCGAATCGATGGTTTTATATCCAACAAAGTAAATTTGGTGCGAAATTTGGAGATAACAGCACGAATTGTTGATTAAGGAAGTCGATTATGATGACCATAGAATGGTCGTATGAAACGATACACATTTGTCGCAGAGCACGAATTTTGATAATAAATTTCAACGATTTGCAATCGTTGCTCGTTTGTTAGTCTTTCCATGATGAAATGGCCGAGTATACTGTACACTTTTCTTGACAGATGATGTTTGGACGCCATTACCAACCAGTGCTGGCAACATGAAAAATTTTAATCTTTAAAAATCACCCTATATATTATTTGGCAGTACGAGTACATGTTTATAATAAAGTAACATTTTACCGCGCCCCTTCTGGCACACCACAAAATTTTTTGCACCAATGCAAAGGGAAATTGAACGAAGGCAAATGTGAGTCACTTTATCAGAATGGTTTTACTCATGTTTTAAATTGGTGCCTAAAAATTTGCAACAGCTGTCAAAAAGTAACCATTGCTTATTAATGGTATAGTTTTCTGTAAACGACTTTGACTATTGCCTTGACTATGAAAACAGCGGAATTAAATTAGAATCAGCAAACACACAGAACGGTTTCGTTCCTCCTTCGTTCCTTCCTCGACTACGATGAAAGAAACAGCTCGAAGACGACAGTCGTTCAGCAAAAACGATTGTAAATTGCGAAAGCTGAAGCAAATGTACTGATAATCACAGCAAAAGTCAATATTTGTTAGTCGTTTGCATTTGCTGCGACTGTTGTTTGGTGCTTAGAAGGAGATTAAAAAGCAATAAAATTAAAATTTCTTCTATATAGATAACAGTCAGTGGGTGTCAATTCTAATTTTTGTTTCAAAATCTTAAAAAAAAAAACAAAAGTATTTAAAAACATGGATATCATGTGAATGAACAAAAATATATCGAGTAATCCTAAACTCAGGCAGGCAGTCTCCAAAAGTTGTTGAAATAACTTATACTGAAAAATTGATTACTAATATGTTCAACTTTTCGGAAAGGGCTCTAAAACTCTTATCTCAACTTTTAAAAAGGCTAAATATTTGACCTCCGACAGAGGCTTTACTCGTGCAGTGTCTGCAAAGTGGGTTAACAAATTTTAAAACCGCGCCCAATTAAGATATCGCAAAATTTTTAGGAAATGAGTTATTTAATTGCGAGACTTCGACTTCACAGTTATCTAAGTGGTTTTGATAAACTGATGATCGATAGCAATTTGTACACGTATTTGTACTTTAGTGCCTTTATTATTTTAGCGATGTTGTAAAAATTAAGACCTAATAGGTTAGGTTAGGTCAGTGCGGCATTTTCACTTAGACTGCGTAGTCTATTGAGGTACCACGGAAAGCAGAGATATGGATGTCCCTAGCTTCCTCCCTTGAACCAGCCTGAGCGCCTCAAGAAGCTCTTCAATCGGACAATATTCATATCGTCCAAATCTCCTAGGACCCTAAAGAAATAAGGTCCAGTATTAATCCCAGCCTGTGCGCCAGGGCGGAACAATTGCGGAGAAGGTGTTCAGTAGACTCCTCCTCTTCTTCATCCCTACAACTTCTGCAAAAGTCACTAGTTGTAATCTTCAGTCTCATTGCATATCTTCCAATCAGACAGTGTCCCGTCATGACAGATACAAGCAATGAGACGTAGGGTCTTGATAGCAACAGTAGTTGGTGTGAACGCTTAAGAGCTGGGCGAGACCACAGTTATTTGGATTGATTACAGCCTCGGATAAACGCCCACCTATCATTCGCTGCTAAATATGCTCTATTTCGCAGTAGGAGCTTGCACGTGGCTACAGGCATGCCCACTAAAAGTCTGTAAGGTTGTCCCTAGTCTTGCTAACTCGTCTACTCTGCTGTTTCCTGGTGTGTCACTGTGGCCGGGCATCCACATAAGGAGAATGTTAAAATGCTGAGCCATCTCGTTAAAAGATCTGCGGCATTTCAGGGCTGATGTTGAGTTCAGGAAGACAGAATCCGGGAAATTTGTTTTTAGAGAATATGTTAATGAATATGATGAGGACGTTATACCTCAGCCATTTTGACATTTCTTTAATGGCCAAAATTTCTGCCTGATAAACACAACAGTGATCAGGTAGTCTTCTTGCTATACTTAGCCCTATGTCTTTGGAGTAGACCCCGAAACGTACCTGATTGTTTAATTTTGAGCCGTCAGTGTAGAGGTCGACGTACAGTCTCATACCAGGAGTTCTACATTTCAATGTATCTCTATCTGGTATAAATATATAGTAATTCTTGTCGAACAGTGGTTCAGCCAGAGTGTAGTCTATGGTGCCTGCTATGTCAGGCATCATACTAAGGATCACACTGTGACCATAATCACCGTTTGACCACTGTGGCAGCTCTCTTAGTCTTACTGCCGTAGCTGCGGCAGTCTGCATACTAATTATGTCTGGGGGTAGCAAATGCAAAATTACATTTAGTGCTTGGGATGGGGTGATGCGGAGAGCACCAGTGATGCACAGACTAGCCATGCTTTGGCCCTTGTTCAGTACTTAGTCGGCCTAATAGGATGAAACACAATTCCCTAAATTAAATCTTATTTGTAGATATTTTTTTGTTGTTTTCGTATTTGAAGACATATTTGAGCTTTAATAGATCAAATTGTAAACATTTTCACCCACATAAGAAGCTATTACTATGAGTTATAGGCTGTTTAATACTTTATTATTATTATTATTATTTTTTTTTTTTTCATTAGCCAATTTTTTGTGTATCTATCGGTTTCATTGCCAGGGCCCTATTTTGTTCATTCTCCGTGGAAAACCCAAATATTTGATAAATTTTAATGGATTTCAGGAATATTTTCTTCAATTCCTTCATACATATAGGGTGAATTTTTAAGATTTAATTTTTTTAGGTTGCCAGCACTGGTCGGTAATGGCGTCCAAACGTCATCTGTCAAAGTGAAAAGTGTACGGTATACTCTGCCATTTCATCATGGAATGGCGAATGATCTGCCACAACGTCTACTTTTTAGTGAATGGGTCTTACAAAAGCTCAATGAAAATCCGCTGTTTTGTCGACAAATTGTGTTCGGCGATGAGGCTCATTTCTTGCTGTACGGATGCGTAAACAAGCAAAACTGCCGCATCTGGAGTAATGAACAACCACATGTCATACATGAATTACCGATGTATCCTGAAAAAAAACGACAGTCTAGTGTGGTTTATGGGCTGGTGGCATCATCATTTCCATTTTTCTTCAAAGACGACCGTGGAAGAAACGTTACCGTCAACGGCGAACGATATCGATACGCTACTTTTTTCATCCCCAATTGGCTAAGTTGAACTTAGTTGACATGTAGTTTCATCAGGACGGTGCAATATGCCACACTGCTCGTGAAACAATGGATATGTTGAGGGGCGAATTTGGTGAGCAGTTTATCTCTCGATTTAGCCCTTTGAGTTGGCCCTCAAGATCTTGCGATTGAATGCCTCTTGATTATTTCTTGTGGAGTTATGTCAAGTCGTTAGTCTATATGGACAAGCCGAACACTGTTGAAACCTTACAGGGTAACATAACACGCATTATTCGTGGAATACAGGCCGAAATGCTCGGAAAAGTGACGAAAAATTGGACCTTCCGAATGGACATTTTGAGACGGAGCCGCGGACAACATTTACATGAAATTATCTTTAAAAATTAAATGGCAAAGACCAATTTATCGATTCCAATAAAAAATTTTAGTATATGATGCAGATTTGAGTGTTTTATTCGATTTTTGGAAAAAATAACGACTAAAAAATCACATAAAAAAACAAATTTGTTGCATAAATAAGAAGCTTACTTATAATTCTTTAAATTTGAAGACAATAATAAAAAATGCTCAAAATATTAACTATAACACTTAAATGAAAATTGCGTTTAGATTCCACTAATACTTACTTAACATATTTGGAAGTCAAGTTATGCTGTCTGCAGTCGTCCGGAATCTCCCCATTTACAATTGCTGTGATTACAAATATACATATAGTTGCTGAGCCTTTCGCAGTCAACAGTTATTTTTCTCAATCCAACTATTACTGTCGGTTTCGTGTTATGAAGTTGCCATAGTCAGCAATTGCTGGAGACGAAACATTTTGTGTGTTTGCTGTTTCATTTCAATCAATAAGTTGATTGATTAATTTTAATGATCATATCACTAGCCAAAAAGTTTTGGACTGGAGCAACCAAATATCTTTCCTAGGGTAATTTGGTGGGCTGAATGCGATTTTGTAATTGGACTTTCTATATCACGTCAAGCTTTCGAGATACAAAAAAATGGTTTTATAAATTTTCTACATAAAAAATCATTAGTTTATTTAAAAGTCAATGAGTTTTCAAAAGTGAGTGGCGTTATTTGAATGTCGTTTTTATTTGATTGGTTCGGTTTCATTTATTAGAGTCCTTCAATAGTCTCCCAACATTCTTTTGTCCCAAAATCCTTGATAATTTCTGTCAGTATTCATTAAATCTTGATGAACCTTGTTCGTCGCTTACCGAAGCTACGTTCTGTGGAAAGAAATCTAAATGCGGATGAAGAAAATGAATTTTTTGTGACATTCGTGCACCTAAATTGTGATAATTTTTCAACATTCACGATGCTGTTGAACGATTTCTAGGCTGCATATTCTTTCTCCAATAAGCATTGGGAAAAATTGTCATCATCCAATAGCTTCTTGATCTGGGGGCCAACAAATATGCCTTCTTTGATTTAAGCATATGAAATGTTAGGAGAAACAACAACAACAACTAACAAATATTTAAACGCTGCACCATCTTCGTCCAGAGCTTTGACAAAATTCTTAAAAAGGCCCAATTTTATGTGCTGGGGAGGAAAGAAGAACATCATTTGAATCAATTAATGGTTTATTTGAAATATTTTGTTTTCTTGGTGGATACTCAGTTCTTTTTTTTTTTTTTTTGCCACTCTGTTCTGATGCAATGATGGCATGTAGCGCGACTGTCCCATAGACAAAGGAAACAACAATATTTTGTGAAACCTCCTGGGATACTAGTCAACCAGCCAATGACCTGAAACAGATTAATTTGCAGTTATCTACCATGGTCTATACTATATATACAAAGGAATTTAAATCATACACCTTAAGGTCGCCGCAGATCTTCCATTTATTATCGTCGTATTTGTGTAATGTCAACATTTCAGTTATTTATTCGTAATATTCCTTTGTATTAACGGTATGAATGGTTTTTCATTCCCATTATGCAAAAGAAGAGCTTTTAAACTGTACTTAGAGCCATCAATAAATAATCTCTACTAAGTTCTGTCACATGGCTGGTTCATTTTTTGAAATAAACCATCAACATCAGTACAGTGTAGAATAGACTGTTTCTTTTCAAAATACATATATAGAGTGAAACAAGTTACTTTAGGAATATATATATGTTTCTTAATTTTCTTTATTAGCTTAAGATCGTTTTATACTTTTTGCGTTCAATGTATGTCCTATACTTTTGTACTTATGTGTTATTAGTCTCTAATACTGTACGACTGAAATATAGTTGCATAGATTGTATCAACATTTGTGTATAAAAGGCACAGCCTTTTATATATGAGGAGAGTTGTCTACGAATATTTGAAGAGCACAAGTCTGGAAATACTTCTATTGGCCTCTAATAAAGAACAACTAAGAAAATTAAAATTAAAACTAAATAATATTTAAATCCACGAATTATCAACTGCGGAGTAAGACTATTTCATTGGCGTCCAACGAAAATATCGAACTATGGTACGAACCCGAAGAATTTCTATGAACACCTAGTCTAGAAGAGGAGGACTCTGAAGAAGTTTCTGGAAGTGAAAATTTTGTTCCTGGAGAAGAAGACATCCTTAATATGGCCACATTCTGAAAGTAGCAACTGCGTCAAATTTTGGCAGCATTAAGAAAAAACGCCAAGAAATAGTCTTTAAATCCATGAAATATCAACTACGGGGTAAGACTATTCAGCTAATTCCAACATTATATCTCTACAGATTATTACTTTTGTTGCAACTGCAAGATGTTTCCTCCGCCGAATGCGTGAATGCTAGTAATTCTGCGTCTTAATTCGTTATATGCAAATCCCGAATTAGATCATTCAGCTCAGTTTGAGTCACCAAATGGCGTTCATCATCAACCTGATACAAACTATCAATGCTGATAAAAGATGTTTCGGACTCACTGCTCGTAGCACTGGGAATGACTGGTAATGGATCATTTAGTGGAGGTTGAATTAGTTTGGAAATCGATGAGACATTCGCGCAAGAATTTTTTTTTTTTTTTTTTATTTCTCATATTGAATCGAGCAACTTTTGTTAAACAGAAATAACAATCGGTTTGATGGTTACTTGACCTTCTCCAAAGTACTGGAATTGAAAAATCGAAATAGATTTTCTTGCCATTTGACCACATGTGTAAAACAGTTCTGCAACTATTGCAAAACATTGTCGCTGTCCGCGGTTTGTTCAAGTTTCTGACAGCAGAACCAAAATAATGTAAATATGCATATTTTAATGATTTTGATATTGCATACCCATTTTTTCAACCAAATATTCATCACACACAAAGCAAAAATGGCTTGAATCAGTAGCACAGGATCTCCCTGGCATGTTCAGACGCTACTGATATGAAGATTTTGAATGAATGTGGGCTTCTGTCAAATTAATAACTGTGAAATTGTGGTGTCAGTATTGACTGTTCAACAGTATTGCTATCATGCGATAAAAAAATGGTTGACAGATTCGAATTCAGCCACCCAGATTAGTTAAAAATCATGCTTCGTTTCTGCAGTTGATTTTTTTTTTCCAAATTTGTAGACCAGTGTAGTTATTATGCAAAAAACCGCACTTGACAACAAAAACATTGTTTTGCCCATACAAATAATTTCTAATACATTTGTTCTTTTGGCAGCATTTTTGAAAACAACGGAACTACAATACTATATTGTGCATATGTACCGACAGTGAATGACAGAACAGAGAAAGCTACGTACTCTAAAAATGTGCACAGTTATCCTTAACTTAGAAAGTGATAAAATTATTTATGCGCATATAATTATTTCACTAGATGTAGTTTAGCTAACCAGCACAAACTCCACTTTACCCTGTAATATAAATCGTACTTTGTTTTACTGAGATTTCTCAGTACGGCAATAAGTTTAACATGTTACCATTTTCTGTGATGATGGTTAATTTATTTTAATACTCATCACTAAATCAATCATCCTCTTTTTTCGTAGTTTTGCTAACTCTGTGTAGACCCTTAAACACTTATAATGTATATTGTTTACGTTTCCCCCGTCAATCAGCAAGCGGCGGAGGTTCCAGCTGGCGCCTCAATTGCACATCTAACTGACATCTGTACCACTTGAAAGTTATAACAGCCGAGAAATTCTACCGAGAAACTCGTTAAATATATGTGGCGCTAGAGTAACTTTTTGCCTCACTCTTTCTGTTTTTTTTTTTTTTTTTTTGAAAACTTGCAAACTTAACACAACAGGAATGCAAACTAAAAGAAACTATACTCTCTATAAACTATTTTAGATGTTAAGAGGGGTCGCCCTACCGTGCAGAGACAAGGTCGGTCACAAACTATGCATTGTTTGGAGGCGTAAATATAACAAAAGAGATGAATGAGCAAAGAGTTACGGAGGAAGGGAGAGTACAAAAACGCCATGTCTTCAAAAAGTTTAGCAAACAGTAAACAACAACTTGGTATTTGCTGTTAAAACTTGTTGGTGAATGTGTTGTGTTGGCATTAGTAACGATGCCCGAGTTGTACTACAGAGGTTATATTAGAAAACTTTGTCTGTCTGGTAGAAAACCCAACTGTGCGGCTGTGCGATTCTGGTAGAGCTGTATTCGCAACTGTGATGGCCTTATACTGGGCTTTGACAAGTAAACAAAAGACAAATTCCTTGCATCCCTTGAATGAGATGGTTCTCACATACAGTGAGCAGGATCTATATTTTAACGACGATTGCAAAAGGCAGTTTGAGCCGAATTTACTAGATTTGTCGCTTACTCGAACTGTTGGTCAGACACATCGAGCTGACAGCCACGCAAATCATGACAGTTGATCGTAACAGGGTTTCAATACACGATCATTAACATAATGGATGTACAGGGTGTCCGTCGGGAAGGTATACTACTTTGTTTGTTTCTAAATAAAAGAGAATGGATCTAATATTGGTAAATTTTTTATTTAATGACGGCAATTATGTGTGGATTACAATATCAGATAAATGTCCGCATTTGTTAGCCTCACAAATCCGAGCTCATTTTTCATTACATTCTCACACATTTCACGCGGTATTTCATTAATTTCATCACGAGTATTTTGTTTGAATTGCTCAAGCGTTTCTGGTTTGTTTGCATAAACCTTGCTTTTCAGATATCCCCACAAAAAGAAGTCCGGAGCAGTCAAATCAGGCGACCGTGGAGGCCAATCAACATCACCATTTCTTGAAATAACTTGTTGTGGAAAGAAGTCTCGCAGTAATTCCATTGTAATTGTGGCTGTATGCGATGTGGCACCTTAATACCACATGTTAGTTAAGCCCAAAGCATGCAGTTGTGGCGTTAAAAAGTTTTCAATCATATCACGATATCGCTCCCCATTGACAGTTACCGTTACGCCGTTTTCAGTTTCAAAGAAGGTCCAATGGGTCCAAGGGTCAATGGGTTTCCAAGGTCCACTAAGGTCTAATGATTTCTCCTGACCGAATTGCACGTCAGACTGTCACTTTTAATGGATGCAAAGGTGACTGATGAAATTTGAGGGTTTTACATTGTCCAGAATCGACTATTCTGTTTATTCACATATCCATTTTTGGCACGTTGTTTCTCTCAAAAATTTCACGTAACTTTCTCATCGTCACAGCAATCGATGATTGATGTTGATAACATTTTTTAACGATTAAAAAACGTTGGTTTATCAAATATTTTTACATAACAAATTTCCTACGTCTGTACTTTACGACTGCCAGATATGAACTGTCAAGAGTAATATTTACCAAAATGGAGGCAAAACAAAGTACTATATCTTCCTGACGGACACCCTGTATGTTTTCACCACACCTTTGACATGTGCCAATAACTTTTTAAGTCATCTAAAGGGCATTTAATTCTTTATGAAATTATTAAAATTATACATTTTAATGAACTTGACATAATTTTTCCACTAAGTAAGAAAATGTTGATATGAAAATTTGCTGTCAGGAAATCTAACTTTTTCGAAAAAATACCTGATTGTCATTGTTTTGAAAATCCGACCTTTAAGGTATGAATTCACATAGACCTTTTTCAAAATTAACGTAATTTCAAATGTGTTTTTTGGTTAAATCACATTAAAAAAATGTCTAATTACAGTATAAAAGATCAATAAACATGTTTCATAAGCAACTTTTCGTAACAAATAAAGCATTTTATTATAAGACAACACAAAATTTAGTACGATTCTTGTTTGCAGTATTTCTTAGAAAAACATAAAATTAATTTTTAGTTTCTAAAGTCATGTTACAGTGATTGAATGACTTATAATATTCGTGATAAATTAGAGCAACAGTAACAGCGCGAATATATCTTTAAATGTTTAATATGTCGTATGTCCTAAATACACTAAGGCTATATTCCTTGCATGGTACGAGGACACCAAGGCTATATCCTGAAAAAGTTGTGATCTATTTATTTTTTATAAGGCATCTGGGTCTTGAAAATTAGCATTTGCAACCAGGCGGGTTTTATAAAATATCACATTCACTGTTTTCTTTCCATCTGCTTATTACTTTAACAATGTTTTTTTTTTGCTTCCCTCTTCACTTTTGCCCAAATGTCTGTCACTTGGATCTCTTTCAAAATCAGAAGAATGGCCATCATGCTGAACACAATGTACATAAATCTATTCTAACTGCATTTTTTTTTTTCAATTTTGCTTAACTGATCTTGCGCAATGAAAGACCTTGACATAGCAAAAGAATTACGGGAGCGGTCTCAAAACTAGCCGACCTAACAAAGAAAACACAACTAGGTTGGAAAAAATTTTCTTTATTTTCCAACATAATCCACTTTTAGCTCGATACACTTTTCCAGCAATATTCGATAGCTTCTATACCTTGTTTATAGTAAGAACTGTCAGACTATTTAAAACAGTCATCAGCCGCAGGCTACACCTCTTCATTGTTGTGAAATCTTTTACCACCGAACAATTTTTTCAAGTTTAGAAATAGAAAATAGTCTAAGAGAGCTTAATTCATTAATTTTAATTCATTAATTTTGATCATTGAAATAATGGATACGTAAACTGGAGCATTGTCTTGGTGAAACGATTATCGAAAACCGACTACAGGAATCCGACTTGCGAAAGGTTGGATTTTCTGTTTATTGATTTCTACTAGAGCGGTCCCAAAACTAACCGACCTAACAACGAAGACGCAAAAAAGTTGGGAAATTTTTTCTTTATTTTACAAGATAAGCTCTCTTTACCTCGATACCCTTTTTTCGGCGATATTCAATATCTTCTATGCCTTGTTTATAGCAAGAACTGTAAAACTTCTTAAAATAGCCATCAATCGCAGACACCGCCTCTTCATTGTCGGCAAATCTTTCAGAACAGAGCTATTTTCTCAAGTTTAGAAAATAGTCCGAGCAAGCTAAATCTGGTAAATAAATTGTGTGATGAAGCTATTATAACTTTAATTAATTAATTTTGGCCATTACAATAGTAGGTGTGTAAATTGGAGCACAGTCTTGCTAAAACAACACGTTCTTTTCCGCCAAATGCGGCCTTTCTTCATCAACTAAACACTGCAATAAGTCAGCAGATTATACACCGTTGATGGTTTTTCATTTCCGAAGATAATCAATAAACATAATTTTATGCGGGTCCAAAAAACACAGACGCCATGACCTTGCCCGCAGTTGGAACGGGTTTCGTCTTCTTTGAACACGATTCTTCCCATTGTGGTGGACACATGTTCCATCCATAGTCATAAACTGTTTCATTGCGTTTCAATTCGGTTTCTTTGCGTTGAAACACCTCCAAACGCTCTACTGAAACATCTTCCCGACGCTGTCTTTGCTCCATTGAAAGCAAGCGCGGCACTCATTTTACGTACAGCTTCCTCATTTTCCAAAACAGCATGCTGCAAAATTATATCCATATGGCCCTTTCAATGTAGGCATGCGGTAAGGAATTTTTCCAATTTCCTACTTTTAAGGTGAAAACCGGGTAAAAAACCTCAAACCAGGCACGATCTCAAATGTCTAGAGTTAGACTCTATTGCAGGCCAAAAAAAATCGGTTCTCATACAATCATAGCGCTTTGAATTGGCCGCAACGGTTCCTTCGGCGTCATTTTCGACAAAATACGGCCCAATGACATTTCTAGACCATCATGCGCCCAAACAGTCACTTTTTACGGATGCAATGGTTTTTTTACTATCAATTTTGGATTCTGCGAGCCCCATATTATATGAATGGAGATGCATATCCAAATGCAAAATACGCCATAATGACCCGAAACATAGGCCCAATTGCTGATAATGTCGTTGAATCGACAGATTCGGATTACACGCCACACTTTTACTAACAGAAGCAATATTTTCGGCAGAGCGTAAATTGTAATGAAGCACAGGCCTTAGGCTCTTCAAATTTCTTTATAATCTTGTCAATTCCTTGCACAGTAGGTTGATTTTGACGACCATTATCATTCCGTAATGCGCGAAAAGTGTCCACGTTTGATTCACCACTTTCGTAGTAAGTTTTAACTATTTTTAAGTGGCAAGCATTTCGCTAATTAAATATCACTTCAGATGAGAGGCGTTTAACAGCTGGCATGCAAATTCCTTTATCAACTTTCGAATTCGAACAGGAAATAAGTAGGATAAAGATTGAACGACGCTACGCCTAAAGGCTGAAAATAAAAATTACTTGTCCACATTTTAATAGCGGATTTTGCGAAAATTTCACTGTCAGGAAAAGAGAGAAATTATGTCATCATCTACAGTAAAGAGCTGTGGCAATAATTAATTAAAAAGGAATATGAATTAAAGAGTAGTATGAATTGAAATAAATATGAATTAACAGAGTGCAGGATAAAAATGTGGCATCCTCCTGGTTAAGCTGTTGAAGTCAGCATCATGGAAACTGACAAAGAGCTTCCTCTGCCAGTGCAAAATAAATTCTAGAGGATTTAAAATTCTGATTTCGGTTTTATTTAAAAGTGTGGAGTCATATACTGGTATATGTATAATGTATATAATAAAAACTTAAATTGTAGTTCATAACATACATTACAGATATAATATATAATATAATATATAATAGACATTTTTGGGGCCTGTCAATTCTAAATCCGCCACTTGATACCTAACTAATATACTACAATCCCTTCACTCCGCTGTTGACATTTATACTCTCGCTTTGTAGTGTCCATGTTATTTATGTTTCAGCAAATTATACATGTCATAGAAAAATACCGCAACAATGTCAAGTCCCGACCTAACATGCAACAGCAGTGGCAACAACACAACATTTTTTATTAAGACTATAACAAATGTAACGAATTAAAGGCTTCAGGAAGAACAAAGTTTCATTTAACACACTAAACGCTACAACTTATTAGTGGTGAAGTTTCTAGCTGCTAACGGGAATCAAACCCACCACAATGGCGGTTAATAAGAAATCACGGGAAGAGTCTGGTGCGTAAGGTTTAAGTTTGGCACACCAATACATATACATAAATCTCATACGTTTTGCGGTTTCAATTGCAACACTTCAGTGAGTAGTAGTAAAAAAAATGATGCTACTTTAAGAAATTTGTTCTATCTAAGTTAAGTCAACGACGATTGAAGGTTTGGAGTATTTCATTCATAATTAACGCAGTGCAAACTGATTTGCAAACTTAACACCTATCCCAAGTGTTTAAATTGTGGAGAAGATAGGGAAATTTTCTTCATTGTTCCATAATTCGTTTGCACTGAATATTTCGCAATGTGAAAGTAAACTCTCATATTCTTATCTTCATTACATCATATGATCTGAGATATTATAAAAGCAATACAGAATATGTAGTCTGCTGAATTAATTTACAAAAATATAATATTAGGTGTGCAACTAAGTTCCCCCTGTTTGGCAATAGATGGCTCCTACTGTATGCGAAAGTCAATTTTGCCATAATCTAAACGCCATGAGCCAAGCTTAGGCATATGGTAAACGTACCGCCTGGACACAATAGTGATTTTCTTTTGACGTCATATTCTTTTGGTTGTGTGAATATGTATGATTTTGTGCCAAATAACCCTCATATACGGAAAGTATTGATTTTCTTCTTTCAATCGAAGAAAACGGTGGCTGAAGTTCATCGGGAGCTTCGAACCATTTACAGAGATGCTGCTTTATGTGAAACAGTGTGTTGAGATTGGTTCCGTCGCTTAAAACACGGTGATTTTCATGTTGACGACCGTTCGCGTGCAGGAAGACGAAAAACTTTCGAAAACACTGAATTGACGGGCATCCGTGTCAAACACTGGTAGAGCTTGCCTTAGTATTTGGAGTTACCCGCCAAGCTTTTTCCAAGTGAATGCATGTATTGGAGATGACACAAAAGCAAGGAACTTGGGTTCCATATGAGTTGAAACCTAGTGACGTTGAGCGTCGTTTTTTCGCCTGTGAACAACTGTTTTAGCGACAAAAACGGAAAGATTTTCTTCATCGTATTGCAACGGGTAATGAAAAATGGATTCATTACAGCAATCCAAAGAAAAGAAAGTCAAAGGGGCTGCCCCGTCATAATCCTATGTGTTCGCCTTGGCCGAATATTCACGCAGCGAAGGTTATGCTTTGTAGTTGGTGGGACCGTGTAGGTGCTATTTATTATAACCTGTTAAACCCATGCGAAACTCTCACTGGGTATCGGTATCGACCTCAATTAATGCGGTTAAACCGAGCTCTGTGCGAGAAACGCCCACAATACGCAGAGAGGCACGAGGAAGTGATTCTTCAGCATGACAATGCTCAGCCTCACTTGGCCAAGTTCGTTAAAACCTACCTAGAAACGCTGAGATGGCAAGTCTTACCCCATCTGTCATATTCTCCAGATATTGTGCCATCCGATTATCACTTGTTCCGTTCGATGGCACACGGTCTTGCTGACCGGCGATTCCACTCATATTACGACATCAAGGAATGGATAGATTCGTGAGTAGCCGTCACGGAATTCGAGCTTTACCAGAAAGATGGGAGCTAGCGATGGGCAATACTTTCAAAGAATCATTTGTAGACAAGTTTTGACAATAAAGTTGGTTTTAAAAAAAAAAAAAGAACAGCGAGAACTCAGTTGCGCACTTAATAACACTGCCCAAAGTTCTTTTGCTTTGCTGCAAAAATGTAAAGGATGCTACAAAAAGCACGGTAAATGGATAGGTTCTCTTTAAAGCTTATTTTCGGTGTCTTACTTCGTAACTAAATTACGATGTTTATGGACAAAGGCAATTGCAATTCCATTGTCCAAAACTCACAACACAATTTATATCCAATTTTAACAGAAAAAAGTATAAGTGCATCCATACAAATGCCCAAGCTAATGAATATGTCTGATCCTAACGGCCCCCGTAGATCATTATGTGATTAATGCGCACACGTTGCTGCTGTTATTTCTCTATTAACTCTTTTGCTTAAGAATATTTCAATAAACCGTCATTTCAAATGGTATTCGGTCAGAAGTTATGACATTTTACTTTCTTCCATAGCATCGGAGAACGGAATTTGAACCAGTTGTTAGTAGTGAGTGATAAGAAATTTAGACGTCAAAAGCACCCAAAAAGATTCTGCCTTGGAAATCAAATGTACCAATGGAACGTAATCGAACCTTGACAAACTTGTCGTTAATTTTCGAACTCATCCCGTTGTTCGCCTACCAACTGGCGCAACTTGGTTGAACCCTGCTACTAGATTTTTGCTCATTTAACTTCAAAGCTCACAATCGCTTCCCGTTTCTTAATATCTGAAGAGACAGCGGTGACACCATGGAATTTTCTTTTTGCTCACACAAGTTGTAATCACCATTATATCGTGTAGATAGATTTTCTGATTATAATGTAAATTATGATGGACAAAATAATCTCCGGTAAGCTACTGTGTTATCTCAAGGCTTCTTTGGTGCCAAATAAACCTTTGAAATCTTTGAATGAATACACCGTAGGCTTTGTGTTTTGCAATACACACGAACTTTATGTAAGAGATGGATTATAGATGCTGCTACCAAGATCTGACCTTAATATGTTGAAATAATTTTTTTCTTCCGAAATCGAAATCTCTTCCAAACCAGAATGGCAACTTGTTATAATAGAATTTCAGCGAAAATTCCCCAATAAGCTGATTTTCGCCTTTCATTAGCGCCAAAAGTCTTGCTCTTATTGCCTCTGAATTTTTCCTATAATGGTATTGCAGTCAGTAAGTCCAGCAGAATAAATAAGACAAAAAAATAACTTTTGTGAACAAAAGAAAATATGAAGAATTGAGTCTGCGATCGCTGTGAAAAAGTTGACTATATTTCGATTATATCTCATTCTAAAAAATATGCGAAGACCAAAGTGACTATAAACACTTTGGTAACAAATGATTTTAGAGTGCCGCTAATTGCGATACATTTTATTCAGTTTCCGAGATATGCTCCATTGCAATTTGAAAAGAAATATAATGACATACCGCGTTTGAAGCGTCAGTCCAAGCAGATTTTTACCATGGAACAATACACGCCACGCGCGCGCTCTGAAATAGTTGAAATTTACATTCAACAGAAGAAGTCAATTGTGAAAACTCAACGTGCTTTTAAAATATTAAAAAATGTGAGAAGTGCGCCTTCTAAGAACACCATTAAGCGTTTATACGAAAAATTTTCGACTGGTGAGGCTCTTTCTAATCCGAAGAGGCCAAATAAAAGTCGACCAAGGCGATCGGCCGAGAATATCGCTGCCGTACGAGCCAGTGTTGAGAGGTCCCCAAGAACATCCCAAAAACGCCGTTCTCAGCAGTTGGGCATGGCTCGGTCCACTTTACAACGGATTATTCGCGTTGATTTGCATTTGTTCCCGTACAAAATTCAATTGACGCAAAGATTGTTGCCTGCGGACAAGCCTCGTCGATTGGAATGGGCCCAACGAGTCATCGAAATGGCCGATGATGACGAGCAATTTTGGAACAAAATTATCATGTCCGCTGAAGCCCATTTCACATTGAATGGGACCGTAAATAAGCAAAATTGCCGTATTTACGCCACTGAAAATCCTCAGGAGATTCAAGAATTGCCTCTTCATGACGAAAAAGTCACAGTTTGGTGCGGCGTTAGTGCGAAAACGGTCATTGGGCCGTTTTTCTTCCAAAACGAAAATGGCCATGCTGTTACCATCAACCAGGAGCGTTATCGCGACATGATGACCAATTTTGTGATGCCAATTATTCGTCGAAAGCGTATGAGGCAGTTCTGGTTTCAACAAGACGGCGCTCCACCGCACACAAGTCGCATAACAATCGATTTTCTGAACAATTTGTTTCCGGGCCGTTTGATGTCGAAAAGTGGTGATTTGGACTGGCCACCGCGTTCGCCCGATTTGACGCCCGCTGACTTCTTCTTGTGGGGACATTTGAAGTCAAAGGTTTACGTTAACAAGCCAAGGACCGTAGAAGAGCTCAAGGACAACATTCGTGAAGAAATAGCCGCTATTCCGGCCGAAATGTTGGCGAAAACGATGGAAAATGCTGCAAAAAGGGCACAATACGCCATCAACGCCAGAGGCGGCCATTTGAGAGATATCATATACAAAAATTGATGTAAACAAATCTACTTGGAACAAATTAAATGAATAAGATTGCCAACCGCCAAATTTTTATTTTTTTCTTTGATTTTTTTTTTAAAAACATGGGTCCGTCGAATATGGGCAACCCTGTAGATCATTTAACAACCAAAAAATGCGTAAAACAGTACATTTTTCGGTTTCAATAGTAAAGTATAATAAAACACAAATTTGGCTATGATTTCAACGAAACTTTTCTTTCATTATAATGCTTGGATCTCACCATTCTGAAATACAATGACATTTAAATGACCGCTTCTACAATGGTCGGAGCAATGAAACATTTCGAGGTATTTTCGGCCACTTTTTCACATATTTCGGGCGGTACACCGTGTTCTACGTAACCATGATCTTTAACGTAGCGCCACAAAAAATGTGTAACGGCTACAAATCGCATGATTTTGGCGGCTAATTGACATAGCGAAAACGTGAAATTACGCTGCCTGCAAACTTTTCACGCAATAAAGCCAAAATCTCGTTTGAATCACCGCTCTTGTGGTAAGTTGTAAACTTGTTCACCGATCCCTATTTGTAAGTGCCAAACCTTTCACTTAATAAATAACAGTTCAGATGGTAGGTATTTAACAGCTGATAAATAATAAATAATAAATGATAAATTGATAACTCTATATTCGGCATAATTTGAAAGAAAAGTCGGCAAATAAACAGTGTTTGGTGTCTTCCATGCAAATGTTCAATTTAGTTCAAATATCCGTTTGTCACTTGTTTTATTTGCCTTCATTTAATTCAGTCAAACTTACGACACACCAAAAGTTTGCATAATTGATCTGAGAATAAGAATGAACTTTATTTTCACTCCCATCATGGTACTTCCGATGTTACTTTCGTTTACTGTATTTTAAGTATTCCCTTTCAATTTTTAATTAGTAGACTGAAATAACCAAACTTTTTGCCATGTCATTGCTGTATATTGCACGTCATGGTTTGAAAAAAAGACCAAAAAATATCGTTCTTTCTAGACCCTCCTCTAATTGAATCCATATAGCCCTATTTGTTGTCCGGTGGATTTTTTCGCATTTTACCAAGATTTAGATTTACCTTTGCCCAAAGTCTTTTCATTTTTCTGCAAAAAATATTTTGAATTCAAGACAAATAACAGAAGCAAACTTTCCGAAGCCCTCCGTTGGGGAAGTGTGAAATGACCAATTTTTTTTCAACTTTTATATATTCAATAAGGACCGAAACACTCCCAATTACAGGGTGTTCGTCGGAAACGTATACTGCTTTGTTTGTTTATAATTTTTGATTAAATGAAAGAGAATGGATTTTATATTGACAAATGTTTTATTCAATGTCGGCAATTATGTATGTAATACAATATCAGATAAATGTCCGCCTCTGTTAGCCTTACAAATTCGAGCCCTTTTAAGCACATTTTTCATTACATTCTTACACATTTGAACGCGATATTTCATTAATTTCATCACGAATATTTTGTTTCAATTGCTGCTCAAGCGTTTCTGGTTTGTTTGCATAAACCTTGCTTTTCATATATCCCCACAAAAAGAAGTCCGGAGCAGTCAAATCAGGCGTCCGTGGAGGTTGATCAACATCACCATTTCTTGAAATAACTTATTGTTAAAAAAGGTCTCGCGGTAGTTTGTAATCCTGGATGTGCGATGCTATGTGGCAACGTCTGGTTGACACCACATGTTAATCAAGCCCAAAGCATGCAGTTGTGGCATTAAAATGTTTTCGATCTTATCACGATATCGTTCCCCATTGACAGTTACCGCTACGCCGCACAGTGCTTTGTCCCAGTACATCGATGGGACAAAAATAAAAGGAGTCGTCCTAGGGTAATAAAATTTGGCGCGAGTCCCTAATATAACTGAATTAAGAAAATTTCAAAGTATGGACAAAATTGACCACGCCCATCGCCTACCGCCAATACAAACCGAAATTATTTTTGGCTATAAAAATTGAACTATTGCGACTTACCGATTATAACTAAAATTCAGAAAGCATAAGCTTTCCAATCTAAAAAATTGTACGCCTAATTTAAAAGAAATCGGATAACGAATTCTAGTACCTCCCATACAAAAGGTGCAATATTTCTTTTAACATTACATTAATAATTTATTGTTAATAATACTATAGAACGTAATACAGGAAATTTGTTTTATTTCATTGAAAAAATCCCAAAATGTACACTTGGTCATTATCAATCAAGTAAAGTATGAACAAAAACTTATTTATTTTATTAATATAGTTATTTCTTTGGTTAAAACTAAGCGTCATCACTACAGGAGCCATCCTAACCTAACTCATCCTGTTCAAATATGTCATCTTCAAAAACAATATTTTCCCTGTGAATATATTTTTCAATACCGGCCAAATCAAATGTTTTTTTTTTTTATGTTCCTCTTTGATGATAGCACGGGATCCGATTGCAATAGCATAAAGTTCATCAAATCCCTGTTTGTATCTTCTCGTGAAGTTTTTCTTGTATGAGATAAGCGCACTCTTCTTACGTTTTTATGGTTCGCTTCTATTGCTTCTTCCGACATACATCCTGGGTAAAAACATGAAGAAATATAAATTTATAATTCAGAAGAATATTAGACATAAGAATAAGAAAAATAAAATTTTTAAGAGTTTGTTGAAATCAGCGCCAATTCAAAAATTTTGATGTAGTGGCGCGACCCTTAAAATTTTTTTTAAAATTTTTTTCCTTATTTTTGTCTTCGTAAGAATCTCAAACTACATCTCTTCCCGAGTGAAACTTTTTCAAAAAAAAAAAACAGATCTTTCCACTCCACCCTAATCAGCAACCAGCCAACGGTGATTAAAAATGTGAATTTAGACCTTTTTTGAAACTTTTTTTTTAAGTTGCGCTTAAAAGCGGGCATAAATTATTTTTATACCTTTAAAAAACACTATTAACTAAATAAAAACGCAATAAAAACAAAAAAATATGTTTTTTTTTTTAAATTCCATCAAACTTTTGTAATTTTTGAAAATTTTTAGAAAAATACATTTTTCCAGCGATTACAAATAATTCCGGTTAACATATTCAACACATGGTTTATTTTTTCCGAGTTCTGCTTACACTAGGTAACATATAAATCCAAATTTTAAGCTCCTTCTTTAAAAAAATAAATTTTTGGGAATTATTTTTATAAAGCAATACAATTAAGTTTTTAATTCATTGATTTTTAAACTTTTGTAAAACTTTTTTTTTTTAAGTTGCGCTTAAAAGCGGGCATAAATTATTTTTTATACCTTTAAAAAACACTATTAACCAAATAAAAACACAATAAAAAAGAAAAAAAAATTATGGATTTTTTTTTTTTTTAAATTCCATCAAACTTTTGTAATTTTTGAAAATTTTTAGAAAAATACATTTTTTTCCAGCGATCACAAATAATTCCAGTTAACATATTCAACACATTATTTATTTTTTCCGAGTTCTGCTCACACTAAATAACATAAAAATCCCAATTTTAAGCTCCTTCTTAGAAAAATTAATTTTTTGGGAATTATTTTCATAAAGCAATACAATTATTTTTTAATTCATTGATTTTTGCATCAATTTCGCTAACTTTAGCGCCCTCTGGTGAAGTGTAGGAGAGTCAAACGAAACTATTTCCTTCAATTTTATTCCTTTTGTGTTGTTATCTCTCGATTATTATAACTTTCATTATATTTTGGGACAATTTTCTTTTTATATTTGTCTATGGGACAAAGCACTGTGCGCCGTCTTCAGTTTCAAAGAAGTAGGGTCCAATGATTCCTCCTGACCAAATTGCACACCAGATTGTCACTTTTAATGGATGCAAAGGTGACAAATGAATAATTTGAAGGGTTACCATTGCGATTAAAACACGTTGGTTTATCGAATATTTTTTCATAATAAATTTGCCACGTCTCTACTTCACAACTGCCAAATGTTAATTGTCAAGACTAATGTTTACCAAAATGGCAGCAAAACAAAGTAGTATACCTTCCCGAAGGACACCATGAATTTCTATTTGCGGTACTAAATGTCTGATGCGAGCTCAATCATACTGAATATAACGCAATTAAAAAAAGGTACAAAATGTGGGATATATCAGAGAGGTTGTAGTCCTTCCGTGGATTTGTTTACATTTTATACAGTATGTACTGTAATGCAGTGTCATTGACAAGAGTTTAAGTAACTTCAAGCTTCGAATTATGGATTACAGTGAAAGATCAAATTCCAATAAATCGAACAATTTATATGGGAGGTACCATAACAGGCTTGACGTAGCCCATTCTACTTCTTAGAAAATAGATTACCAAACCTATGATATGTGGCAAATTTTATTCAAATTTGGTATAACCAATTAGAAGATGTGGAGCTAAGAATATGTGAGTTAAATCGGTCATTTGTATGGAAAATATTAAAAGGGACGATTTTCTATATGACAGAGAATTGAAAAATAATGTGATGGATAAAGACCAAAATTACTACAGCTGACTAAATATAAATTACAGATAATTTATAGAATTATGAAATTTTCGAAAGTGGCGCCACAGTGTGGTCTTCCTGAACACTGTAATAGCGAGTTTCTTTAGAGTGTCAGAGAGAAAGACTTTAATAAGTTATAATTTTCCTTCTTTTATTGAATTCAGAATAATATTTAGTAACAAGCAAGCGATTTATTACGCCTATTGCAATACCTCAGACATTTTTGTTCTCTACTGAAATTTTTGTGGTGCGTTTCTGATAATCCTGAAATCCTTAGTTACTCTGACACATTAACCTTCGCCCATGACACGCATTATTTAACAGTTTTTTAAGGCGTCACCGCTTCAATATCTCACAATTGTTTTAAATTCCACAAATCCCATGTTGCACTTCAATGCAATCCGCAATTTACTACAAGTTAACATTTTATTATCTTACTGAAAATTGCTCGAGGGCACACAAAACTTGCACAAGTTAAATGTTCTCAGTTTAAGTGGTTATTTAACAATTTGGTTATTACACTATGGGACGCAAAACGACGGTGCCCATTTAACCACACAATAACACAATTGTTTCCTAAACAAACAGTCGTCCAATTGTTTGCATTCCTTTTGCAATCATCCGACATAACGACCGACAATTGTTCGTGTTGTCTACAACAGAATAATGTTGCACACAAATAACACTTTGTCAAGAGAACAATGACACAGCAGTGCTGTAACCAACAGGCTTTGGTATGGAAATAATAACAATATACATATATTAGCCAAGTCTAAAGGAAAAAGTGGAAAACACATGTATTGTGACAAGAATGTACACAAATTTTCAAATAGTAGAATAGGTGCCAAAGAACTTGACAAATTGCAAAATAGTAAAGGAAACTATTCGTATATAATAACAGCCATATCTCTTCATTAGAGCTTCCAGTTTTTTTTGATACAAATTTTATCACTCATATAGATTTTTTACCAAAGGCTTGGCATAGATTTCTAAAATTTCCAGTAAAAACTTTGATAATACAAAAAAATAGGTAATATTTCGAAAGTTATGCTTCCGATTTTGCATTAAATCGTCGTAGGGAAGTATTCAGAAATTCAGTATAAAACTTTCTGCAATTTGAACTGACTTACATGTGTCTTTATCCGACATAATTTTCTGATAGTGCAAAAGTCTGAGGATTGCTATTTGCATGAGGGTTACAAGAAAGGATGTGACAAAGCCCTTCATTTCATTCCCAAAACCCAGTTTGTTAAAGGCATAGTGTGTGCCAAATTTGACAGAATTCAATAAAACTGCTACAAAGGTATAAAGCTAAGAACATAGAGGTTGTTAAATCGCTAATTTGTCTGGGAGGTGTCAGAAGGGGAGCGGTTACTTTGACTGTTTTTCTCAAAGCTTACAAAGGATAATAAGACAATATATTGAACAGAACACTGGTCTAGAATTTTGAAGAAAAAATTGACTGCAGAAATGAAGCAAGTCCTTTAACTAATCGGGGTGTGCTGAATTCGAATGTGGCATAAAAATTGAGCTATCACGTTTTGTTTATTTTTTATCGCATGCTAGCAATACTGTTGAACAGTCAATACTGGCACTACAATTTCGCAATTATTAATTTGACTAAACCCCAGATTCATCTTAAATCTCCATAATAGCAGCATTTAAGCATGTCAGGGAGATCGTGTGCTACTGATTCCAGCTATTTTTGCTTTGTGTGTGATGAATATTTTGGTTGTAAAAAAGGATATGCAATATCAGAATCATTAAAATATGCATATTTACATTATTTTGCTTTTGCTGTCAGAAACTTGAACAAACCGTGGACACCGACAATGTTTTGCAACAGCTGCAGAACTGTTTTATACAAATGGTCGAATGGCAAGAAGATGTACTTCGACTTTTCAACCCCAGTACTTTGGAGAAATTTTTATTAACCACCAAACCTATCGTTATTTCTGTTTAACAAACGTTGCTCGATTCAATATGAGAAATCTAAAAAATATCTTACGCGAATGTCCCATCAGTCTCCAAACCAGATTAATGTCCGCCAAATGATCAATTACCAGTCATTCCCAGTGCTACGAGCAGTGAGTCCGAAACATCTTTCACCAGCAGAGGTAGTTTGTATCAGGCTGATGATGAACGCCATTTAGCGAACTAAACTGAACTGAATGATCTAATTCGGGATTTGCTCATAACGAAGTAAGAAGCAGAATTACTAGCTTCACACATTCAGCAGAGGAAACATCTTGCAGTTGGAACAAAAGTAATAATCTGTGGAAATAGAATGTTGGAATTGGCTGTTGAAATAGTCTTACCCCGTTTTTTCCTAATGCGTCAAATGCCAAAATTTGAAAACTGCTCATTTGAGAATGTGACCATGTTAAGGATGTCTTCTTCTCCAGAAACAAAATTTTCACTTCCAAAAGCTTCTTCAAAGTCCTCCTCTTCTAGAGTAGGTATTGATAGGGCTCATGGAGTTTTAGTCGCTATGAATCACTTCGACGGGAAGCGTCGCGCATTTTGCGTGCGCGCATTTTACGAGAACTCTCGTTCATATATTGCTACTAGGCGACTATATTGTGCTGAATATGGACTACGGCGAATTAGTGAAGCTCCGAGTGGTAATTTAATTAAAATATGGGTAAAGCGTTTTGAAGAGACCGGTTCAACATTTAAACCACAAGCAAATGGTCGCCCAAGAACATCTAGGACCGAAGACAATGTTGAGAGAATTATGGAGTCAGTACGAGGAAACCCACAAATGTCGACTTGCAAGAGATTGTCTGTCTTACAATCATCGCGACGAAGTTTGCAACGAATTTTAACATTGGATCTTAAACTGCATCCATATAAGCTGCAATTAACACAAGAATTGAAAGAGTCTGACTTCATAGCAAGGCTCGCATTTGCTAATGAAATGCTTAATCGATTTTCCCATTTTGACGATATCCTTTTCTCTGACGAGGCTCATTTCCTTATGAATGGGTTAGTAAACCGTTAAAATTGTCGTTACTGGAACAGTGAAAATCCCAAAATCAAACACCAGAAACCATTGCATAGTCCTAAAGTGACAGTATGGGCTGCAATCTCTGGCAGAGGAATAATTGGTCCTTTTTTCTTCGAAAATGCGCGGGGCCAAATCGTCACGGTTAATACGGAACGCTTTGTTGAGATGTTGGATGGATTTTTGGCTCCAGAAATTAAAAGTTCAAGAATAGTGAATTCCAGAACTTGGTTCCAATAAGATGGAGTTACCTGTCACACATCAAATGACTCCATGGCGGTGGTGAAGCAGATGTTTCCTGGCAGACTGATTTCGAAAAGAGGTGATATCCCATGGCCCCCACGTAAACCAGACTTGACGCCTTTTGACTTTTTTTTTTGTGGGGATGCCTCAAACACAAAGTCTACAATAATAATCCAAGAAACATCGTTCAGCTCAAGGAGAATATCCGTGGTGAAATGGCAGCCATTACACCAGTATTACTGAAGAAAGTTTTCAATAACTTTCGTTTGCGGTTAGAGGAGTGCCGTCGTTGAAAGGGTCACCATTTGGATGATGTTATTTTTAAAAAATAAACTCCATTTATTACTCTACAATGCCTTAGATTCATTTTAACCATACTTTTTGTATTTATTTTTTAATCTATTTTTTAAATATGCACGTTCTATTGCGCCACACTGTATAAAAGCGATTATATTTGAGTCGTACAGTATTAGAGACGAATAATATATAAGCATAGGACATACATTGGACGCAAAAAGTATAAAACGTTTCACTTTTGAAAATTCATTGATTTTTAAATAACGTTATGATTGTTTTTTATGTAAAATACGAATGAAAACATTTTTGGTATATCGAAAACCTAACGTGATAGAGAAAAATCAATTACAGGTTCGAATTTAGCCCACCAAATTACCCTAGGAAACATATTTGGTTGCTCCAGTCCAAAAACTTGTTGATTGGTGGAATCATAAGCTACTGCAACCTACCGATTGGAAATTGCAGAGGAAAGATCGAATTTCGCAAAATCTTACAATTTCCATGGAAGGTACCAGAGGTTGTGGAGCATCTCTGCCCACTTTTCATTATGAAACCTTAATGTGGGTGTGCATATTTTAATAAATTTTGTACAACCATGTGAGAGATATGAATCTAGGAATATATGAGATTAATGGGCTTTTGGCATAGGAGATAACAGAAGGGGTGTGGTTAATCGATCGATTTTCTTAACTTTTGTCAAGCATTGTAATTAAATGCAGTGGATACAATTTAAGTTTCTCCAGTCTACGGACATTGAGTTACAAAGGAAAATTAGAATTTCTAAAATTCGGTTAATTTGTATGGGATATATCGGAAATGAAATGAAAAGGAAATGGTTGCAACGTGGTGAAATATTAAGCTGTGCCGAGCTTTAGTGAAATTTTGCTACCAGCCAGTGAGCTGATCAATTAGCTAAAGCGCATCACTTAACCGACTTAAAAAGTCATTAAACACATTTGATCAGAAAGTAAATGCCTTCTTTATGGCATTCAATTTTTCGCTGTATCAAATGATATAAACTTCATTCCTTCGGGAAAAGGTGTAATAATTTCTTAATCTGTATATTAACATCCCTGTTAAAAAAAAAGAATAAATGTTGTCTTAGGGTGGTCGCATAATATTGTACTTGCACATCCCAGCTGGATGATTCGGCAAAAAATTGTTGGTTATATAGTTGTTATATATGACTGGTGTAACTGCACCATATTATAAGCATAGCATCAACAACGCAGTCAGTTTCAGTTCCTTTTTGTAATATAAAATACAAAAGTTCTGTTGCCAACAATAAAAGAGCAACAAACAATACTAATGCCACAACCAAAACCACTAACGCCACCGTTTTTACCCCGTGCCGCGTATAATCCATGCAAGTCAAGGACATTTCTGCCACTGTCGCTGTTTGCCACAAACTGCCGGTGCAAGTAACAATTGTTCCTGCACATGTGTAATAATCTCTATGTGCAACACTTGTAAACTTATGTCGTTGACGACATAAACTATGCAATTGTTATATAAAATCAAAAGTGCACTGCATATATAACACGTATTGTTTTAAAATAACTCAAGCACTTTGTGGGGGATTATATGTATGTTTCCTAAAAAAAGAAAATTAGTATTATTTCTATTATTTCTTCCTTAGGGCAGACAATGACTCCAAATTCTTTCCATTTTTCAAATTTAGTTGAGATTGAAAAAGGAAAAATCCAGTAAATGACGCAAATTGTATTTCCTCCTATAATAGAGTAAATAACATCAAGAGGATCCTGCAGCCATATAATAATAATATGACAAAAAGGCACATCGTACTTAGCACAACCTACACCTACCGTAGTAATTAAAATTTTAGCATACTTTCGTGTTTTTCCATCTATCCTCACACATCGTTGGTTTGTAACCGTGAGAATAAAAACTGAAAAAATCGAATTTTGGAGATTCAACTGAATTTTTTTATAAAATTTACGTTCATTTGGAATTTGAATTTACTGTCACCAAGTTAGCAGGGCATATACCTATATAGAAATGTTCGATGAGACCCAAATCGAAAATTTGGAGAGTATAAATTATTTTACATCTCTTGAATGAAACAAAGGAGAGAGTCTCACATTCAGTGAGCCTACACGTATTCTTTTTTTAGGCTCAGCCTGAGGGACCTACAGTTTAATGACGAGTTCCAATGTCCCAGTTTGAAAAATATTTACAAGGTTTGTCGATTGCTCGACTACTCGAAAGGTTCGTCAGATGCATCGACGTAACCGCCAATCAACTAATAATATTTATCGCTAACGGGGATTGAACCCGCGATTATTCGAATGATTGTTGCTCCGCGATCGGTAACGAAAATTAGGGAGTGCCCGCATTGTATTCTATTTATGGAGTGAAAAAGAAAATTGAGCAAAATCCAACGATTCTACAAGCCCCAACTTGGATATTGAATAATTGCTAATCTCGCGAAAAATGAGAAATTCGCTTGTTTGTATTTACTTCGGTTTGCTTTTTGTGTCTATTTAAGCAAACACTTAACATAAACCATATTTGGCAGAATTTGATAAACCGAGAAATTTGTGTGATCAGAAAATAACCGTTATTATAAATTTTTTGGAAAAGTATTTATTTATTCATCAATAACAATCTGGTTCCCTTGAAAATAATTTCCCTCAGATATAACACATTTATACCAGCGGTTTCTCCAATCCTCGAAACGCGCGAGGATCGTCAATAGCTCCTGTTTCGATTTTTCTTTCATCTCCTCAATCGTAGCAAAACGCTTTCCTTTCATCGGCATCTTCAGTTTTGGGAAGAGGTAAAGTCAGCGGGGGCCAAGTCCGGTGAATACGGTGGTTGAGGCATGATTGCGGTTTTGTTTTTGGCCAAAAACTCACACACAAGCATCGATGTGTGAGCTGATGCGTTATCATGGTGCAAAATCCATCATTGGTTTTTCCACAATTCTGTGCGTTTCTGACGAATTGCTTCGCCCAAAACGGCGCATAACTTAAAGGTAGTATTTCTTATTGGCCGTACGAACTTGTGGCAAGAATTCATGATGCACCACGCCATTGCAATCGAAGAAAACAGTGAGCAAAACCTTCACATTTGCCCGAACTTGACGTGCTTTTTTCGGTCTTGGCTGTTCTAGACGCTTCCATTGGGATGATTGGGCTTTGGTTCCAATGTCATAACCATACACCCATGATTTGTCACCAGTTATAACCTTTTTGAGAAAATCTGGATCGTCGTTGACGACGTTCAACAGCTCCTGAGCGATGTCCATGCTACGTTGTTTTGCTCAAAATTTAGCAATTTTGGAACAATCTTCGCTGCCGCACGTTTTATGCCTTAAACATCCGTAAATATTGCTTGGCTTGAATCGAACGATATGCCAACATCATCAGCAACCTCTCTAATAGTGATTAGACGATTATCCAAAATCATTTTCTTCACTGCTGCAAAGTTTTCATCGGTTGTTGACGTGCTCGGGCGACTAGGACGAGCATCGTCACTGACATCTTCTCGGCCTTCCTTAAACCGGTTATACCACAATTAAACTTATGTTCTGCTCATAGTAGACTCGCCAAACGCCACAGTCAACATTGCAAATGTCCTTGCACATTTAGTTCCATCTTTTACATAAAACTTAATACAGTTTCTTCGATCCATTTTTCCGAATAGTAAAAAATCGAAGAGCACACCAAAACCCGACTAACCTTTTTATCTGTCAGAAACAAACTGACAATTCAAAATGGCTGATATTGTCAACACATATAACAGACATGTGTATCAACATAATAGAAAAAAATGCAAAAATCGAACACACGTAACTTATGAAATTTGAAAATATCGGTTATTTTTTGTCGGTTTTAATTTTCGGATACGAGTTAGCAAAATATTACGCTGTGTTATCATATCACTGACTTTTACAACAGTTGTCGTGTCTTACTGCCAGCCAGCGGACAATTCCAGGCAACCGATTTCAAAAGACATGAAAAACTTCTCGCCAAAAGTTATCTGGTATTTTAAATATTCTTTTTTGGATATTATAGGTACATTACAGCCTTATATACTCGTAACTTAATTCTTACGGGCAAAAGTATGTATATAAACTTCCAAAATCTACTTATTTGAATATAGTTTGCACTCAATGTGAAAACCATTTTCTTCGAATAGCTTTTCGTTCTTAAATCGATTTTGCTTTCATAAAATTGTGAATTTAATTTACTTGTTATAGTTGTTGGCATATTTCTTTACGTAAAATACACTCAAACATACGAGTTTTAAAATATTATATTTAAACAAAGTTTTACTTTTGGTATAGTTTAATATTTTATTATCCGAGTTTTACACTGGATGGTTTGGAGTATATTTTACAACTAACTTAATTTCTATTGTTTAAACCCTTTTATATCTTTCAAACCACGCTTAAAGATATGATCTCTTTGTTTGCAATTGTCATCATTGGACAAAAGATGATGAAATCATGAGTGGACAATGGATGCAATAAAGTTTCGTTTAGAAGTTATTTTGTTTATAATAAATTCTTCAAAGTGAAGTATTCTGTTTATTCAAGTGCAGAAGGCAATTCATAGTTATCAATGACATTAGATATGATCTCTTTGTTTGCAATTTATAGTTTTATTTACATTTGTGGGTTTTGATTGATTTGCCTATGGGTTAAGGGACATAGGCAAATGGATTGAGTTATTTATATGATCTTCATTATGATCTTCATATATAACTTACGCACGCATACACATGTATTCCCCATAAGGCTTTTCCATACACTATTGCAAAAAATAAAAACAGGTAAAAAAAAACAAGTAAAGTATAAGTGGAAACACATCATAAAAGTCTTCATAGCACAATACCCGACGTTTGTTCATGACTACACATATAAACAAAAACACACATGCACAGCCAAACATGTCTAGGCAAACATGTGTATGTGTTTAAAAGTGCATAATCATACAATGTTGTTTGTATTTATGCATCGGTGGGTGCAAGAGAGGCTGTCGTACAACAAGTATGTCATTTATGCACTTATAGTGCGTACAATAGACGTCGACTCAAAAATTTATACACTCACATGTGTGAGTGAAGAAAGACTCTTGACAGTAATATTTGCCATAAAGTGATGAAAATATCCTGCACAGTGGTGGTAATTGAAATGAGTGGTGTTATTGGCAAATGGAGTAAACTAATGCGGGTTAATTTTAAATGTTGCATAGTCTAGGAATGCCAGATGCAGTTTTTCACCTAGTAAAACTTAATAAATAAACTGAAAAATTTTATGATAAATTCGTTGTCCTTTTTTTGCTATTAGGTGCGCAAGTAAGTTGTCGCTATATATTTTTTGTTTTTTTCTTTTTTTTAAAACAACTTTGTTATGAAAACATGTTTACATTGAAAGTATTGCCCATCGCCAGCTACTACTTTTCCCCATTTTTATGGCAATGCTCGAATTCCTTCACGGCAAAACTGTTCATCTTTTGAGACTATCCACGAATCTTAGCCATTGCGTGATGTCGTCAAATGAGCCAGACCGTGTGCCATCGAACGGAATAAGTGATAATCTGACGCAATATCTGCATAATATGGCGGATGGTGTAAGAGCTCCCACTTAAGCGTTTCCAGGTAGGTTCTAACGGGTTTTGTCACGAGCGTTGTCATGCCGGAGAATCTTTTATTCCTGCCTCTTCGTTTATTGTCAATCGCATTAATTGAAGCCGATACCGATCCCCAGTGATTTACTTGGTTGGTTTCAACAGATTGTAACAAATAACACCGACTTGGTCCCACCAAATACAGAGCATAATCTTCGCAGCGTGAATGTTCGGCCAAGGCGGTGACGTAGAAGTATGACCGGGCAGCCCCGTGATTTTCTTTTCTTTAGATTGCTGTAATGAATCCATTTCTGATCACCCATTAAAATACGATGAAGAAAACCCTTCCTTTTTTGTCGCTGAAACAGTTCTTCAACTCACAAGGAACGCAAGTTATTTGCTTCTGAATCATTCCCAACGCATGCTATTGCTTGCAGATGACTTAGCGGATAACTCCTCATACTGAAGCAACCTCTACCTGCGTTTGTCATGGATCCCCATCAAGCAGTGTCGTAATTTTAGTATCTTCGATAGTTTTTCGTTTTCCCTCACGCGAACGATCGTCAACATTAAAATCACCGTCTTTAAAGCAGCGGAACCAATCTCGACACGTTGTTTTACTTAAAACAGCATCTCTGTGAATGTTTTGAAGCTCTCAATGAGCTTCTGCCGCCGTTTTCTTCGATAAAAAGAAGAAAATCAATGCTTCCCGCATATGACGACTATTTGACACAAAATTTTACATATTCACGCAACCAAAACGGTATGACGTCAAAAGAAAATAACTATTCTGTCGGGGCAATATGTTTGCTATATGCCTAAGCTTGGCTCATGATGTTTAGGTTATGGCAGAATCAACAATTACTTACAGCTGGCGCCATCTGTTGACAAACAGCAGGAACTTAGTTGCGCACCTAATACTATTGCCGAAGATGTAATATAAATGTGAGTGCAAGCCAATTGCGTCTAGAATAGACATTCGTATCTCTTAAATGCCGCACTTAGAAAGCGATCCCAAACTAATCTATCCTTTGCGCATTTTCTATAATTATTCACATCAAGTTTTGATATTATTTTAAAAGCTTGGCCCTCCCGAACGAGTTCTGGTCGCTTTCTTCTGTTTCGTCCGCCGCGTTTGTTATTGAAAATATTTGACATACAACCCTTACAGCCCAGGATTCAAGCGGTGCCGGCAGTCTTCTTTAATAATGGCGAATTCATACATTTTCCGCAATATTTTTCTCTGCAATATTTTCACCACTAATTTATCGTACTGTAGAACAGGTATAAAAAGCTGGATTTTTATTTGTCGTGATTTCCTGTACCATGAATTAAGCGCCATATTAACATATTTTCTCAATTAATATTCTTCTCTTTATGTATAAAGACTGCCGTCATTAGTTTTATTCATAGCGGAACTGTGGTAGATGAATTCATTCAATAGTCATCTTTGCTCGTCGAAAGGAGTATCTTTTTTTTTGTCTTCATTTACCAGCAGATCGATTTTTGCTGATTTCTTCTCAATACCTGAGAATACTGTAGTAACATTTAGTAGTTTTCTCTTAATGAGATCTATATATTCGGCGTACACAGGTAGCATATGCTAAAGATGCTACCAGTGATGTTAATTGCAGTTTTCTTCATTCTTTTGATCTCCAACAGTATACTGAAGATGGTGGGCTATTGTTCAATCTAAAGCTTCGTTTTGTCTAAAATTGCTCACTAAAATATTTTTCCTATCTTCACGGTAGACTTCGCGTCAGGCATTGTCATCTTATAAGAACACAAGTCAACTGTTTATGGTTAAACGTTGGAATTCATCATGAATGTTCATTTCTATGTTTAAGAAAATTTAGTTAGGGTAGTGGTCTGATCAGATAATTCTGTGACAAATCACTCTGTTATGGAACTTTATTCTGTATTATTTAAAATTTCATCAGGGTCTTTCTTAAGCTCCTGACCTCAGTGGCATTTGGGTCCAAAATGATGATGTTACCTGCTATGCACCCTATGAAAGCAAGGTAATATTAAGAGGACTAGTCAGTGAATACTTAATTTCTGAGCGCAGACCAGTGAATTGGAGGCCTATATCACGCGATATCATAGCTCTAGACTTCTTTCGTTGGGGCTACATAAAGTGCACAACTTTCATGAATAAGCTTGTTGCGATCGAGAACGCGCATCATCGAAAATTTAATAAACGTAGTAAAGCCGACGTTGGAAAGACTCAATCTTTCTAGAATAAATGCAATGGACACAATTTTTTAATGATAATAAAAACACATTATTTATTTTTTGAGCAGATTCAAAGGACTACTTTTGGTTGCAGGTAGAAGCAGCACAACATACAAAATTAGTACTTTTCTGAACTATTTAGCCATTTTTCACTTATCAGTATTTCTTGTAGTCATAACCGTAATGTAGAAAGAGATTACGCAAAATGTGAAAAACGTAGTTTCTCCTCTTCAGCTTTGCCAAGTTTTGGAGTTCTTCTTCCTTCTTCTTCTTTTGATACTCTTGTGGTATAACTAATGATTTTAAGATACAACCAGTACAAAAACATCAATCAGGTAAAAGAAAAGGCGTGACTGAAAAAAAAAAAAATTGTCTGAATTAAAGAACAGCCAGTACAGAAATTTCAATCAGGCGAACTGCCAACCTTAACGATCTTTTGCGTCAGTTAAAAAATTTACGCTGCGACTAAAAAAGCGTCGTATATTGTGAATTTCTTACTAAAAAAATAATCTGAATTAAAGAGCAACTAGTACAGAAACTTCAGTCAGGTGAACTCACTTACATATACCTTTAATCTGCAAGGTCCTTTTATGTTTCTTATATATATATATAAAACTAGCCGACCCGGCAAACGTTGCTTTGCCTTCAAATTTTATTTTTATTGGAAATGTTTCAATGTTAAACAAAATCCTGTTTAAATACAGGAGCAGAAATAATTGCTTTTTAATTTGTGGTTTGTATAGGAGGTACCACTCCCCACTGTCCAATCCCGCCCATATTTGCAGCAGCACTTAAGATATGTACACCAAACCGATGTACCAAATTTTGTTCAAATACCGTAAACAGGAGCAGAAATATTGGATATTTAATTTATGGTTTGTATGGGAGGTACCACGCCCCATTGTTCAATCCCGCCCATATTTGCAGTAGCACTTAAGATATGTACACCAAAGCTACGCACCAAATTTTGTTCAAATACCGTAAGCAGGAGCAGAAATAATTGATTTTTAATTATTTGTTTGTATGGGAGGTACCACGCCCCTTTGTCCAATTGGACCGAATTGTAAATCTAAACCATCCCGGGCACCACCCAGACGCATATACAAAAATTTATGCAAAGCGGTCCAGCCGTTTAGGAGGAGTTCAGTGACAACGCCCGTACAGTAGAATTATATATATATAGATATACTGTAATTTTCTAAAGTCCTGTGATTAAAAAATGTAGATGGATCATAGGTTTTTGCTAAATCGGCCAATTTGTTTGCATGGCATCCCAAGAGGCGTGGCAGCGCAATCTGTTTTCATTTTCATAATAATTATTGATTGATGCAAATTTAATTATACTGAATTATTGTGCAATTAAATGAAAGATCCTGATCTAGAAATATACAAATTAAACGAAATAACTTGTATGGGAATTATCAGAGAGGGCGTGGTCATTCCATCGATTCATTTCATATTTTACCCAGTATTATAATGAGAATTCAAGTAGCTGCAGACTGCGAATTAGAGATTACAGTGGAAAATTCAATTTCGAGAAATCGGTCCATTTTTTGTGGAAGTTACCATAATAGGCGTGGCAAGGTCTTTCATTTTCGTCCCAGGTTACCAAATGCACTATATGTATTAAATTTGGTACAATACGGTAGAATCAGTTGAAAGATATGAACGTAAAAATATATGGGCTAAATCAGACATTTGTATGGAAGGTACCAGAAGGGGCGTGGTTACTTGATCGATTTTTCTCTAATATCGTTGAGAATTGTGCAAAACTGTAATGAATTTTGAAAAGTTGGTCAATTTGTGTGGGAAGTACCAGAAAGTGAGAGCCGATGTAGGTCATTTAAAATCAGGGCAACTTCTTTAAATATGTATGTAAGGAGGAATGTAGACATTAAATCGGCCATTTGTATGACAAATACCGAATTGGCATGGTAGTTGCCCATTTTTTTTTTTCATAAATCAGTATGCGGGACACATATCCAGGTTACAAATTACAAAAGAGAGATCGAATTTCGGAAAATCAGTCAATTTGTATAAGAGTTATCAAAATGCGAATGGTGATGCTGTCCATGTTTCAGCAACAAACCAAGTTTATTTAACTTATTATGTGTGGAAAATTTAACTGAAATATGTCCATTTGTTTGAAAGGTATGAATCGAATAGCATATGGTTTAAATCCATCATATGTACTCGTATAGGAGTATTACAATCAGGCATTACAAATCAATACAATGGATAAATACAGGATGTCTGTCGGGAAGGTGTACTACTTTGTTTGTTTATAATTTTTGATTAAATGAAAGAGAATGGATCTTATACTATATTGATAAATTAATTAATTATATTATATTACATTGATAAATGTTTTATTTAATGTCGGTAATTATGTATGGAATGCAATATCAGATAAATGTACGCCTCTTTTAGCCTCACAAATGCTAGCCCTTGTGAGCATATTTTTCATTACATTCTCACACATTTCACGCGGTATTTCATTAATTTCATCACGAATATTTTGTTTGAGTTGCTGCTCAAGCGTTTTTGGTTTGCTTGCATAAACCTTGTTTTCAGATGTCCCCACGAAAAGAGATCCGAATCACGTCTTCAATTTCTCCCATTTGACTTCAATCGGTTGTGCCATTAAAAGGAAAAGTACCTCCTAACATTGCGCTACTACGATCCAAGAGGAATTCATTAATGGTTTTGGTTGCAGTCAATTTTATTGGGACGTTTCCATTTTCGTTTCCCTAATTCCCAACAGGCCTCGAGCCCATACTGCAAGGCGAATGGACACTATTAATTATGCCAATGAGCCGTCAATAGTTTGAGGTGGATAACAGCCAAATTCTTACTCTGTACCTAAACTTTAAGGACTATTAGCGCAAAAGTTTTCATGAATCTAGGTTTAGTCGGGCCAATGATACTATGTTAATACCTTTATACTCCCTCGTTATGGAGGATTTGTTCTGTAAGAGGAATAAGGGCACCAATTTCCGTAATTCTAGTCGATCCATCTACTTTTTGACTTGTTTTGTAGGATGAACGCAAATTTCGAGAAACCACTTTCAACCGTCGACATATCCTATAAGCGCAACATGTACACCAATTTTAATGACTCTGGCGGTTTGAGATTGGCGATGGTACCAGCTTTGTTCCTTTTCATCTTGTTTTTATCCCTAAAAGTTCGCGATTTGAAAAACCTCTTGCTTACAGTGTGTTTAACTAGGGAGGAAAAAAATATGAGCACAATTTTTCAAGATTATTCTTCATTCGGAGGGGGCGATAGCATCGGATTTGTCCCTTGTTATCCAATTTGTACCCTAGAAGCTTGTATTTAGAAGACATTCTCCCTTATATAGAGATTCCAGTTCGAATCAGGAACTGAAACATGACATGGCTGTTTGAACTGGACGATGGTACTACATTTGTCCATGTCACCCTCTTTTTAGCCTAAAAAGTACGAATTTTGAAAAATCCCCTCTTATGCGTTTTTATTCTAGAAGGAGGTTATCGACAAAAATTTTTATGATTCTGGCCGTTTGGGATGGGTGATGGTACATGATTTATGCCTTTTTACTCTATTTTAAACGCATTAAACCACGGATTTCGGAAATCCCCTTTTCATGGGGTGATTGCCCTAGAAAGAAAGATTATGATTCTAGACCTAGCTGTTGGGCGATGGCAGGGGATTTGTCCCCTTAGAAGTACGAATTTTGGAAAATGCCCTTCTTATCGCTCACCTACATACGAGTATACCCCAATTTCCGTGATTCTAGGCTTAGTTGTTTGGTATGGGCGATGATTAGTCAGTCAGTAGGGCAATAAATTTATATATACAGATGAAGGCTACTAATTAGCAATCCCAAAGGAAAGACTAAATTTCTAAAGACTTGAATTTTACTAAGGCAAGGTCCAGGATAGGGGCGGCAATACATCGCATTTTCATTCTCAAGCTTTATTTTGTCAAACTATCAATTCGTATTAAACTTTGATTGCATTTAGTACAACTTAGGCATTGATACGAACTTTCAAACAGATCGGTTTTATCGGAGATATCAAAAGGGGTTTGGTAATTTGATCAATTTTTTAAATTTTAAAATAATACGAAGGACAAATATTTAGATCATCACCATCACAAATTAGGAGTTACGGAGAAAAATAATTAACGTCCTGAAACAAGTATATTTTACTCAAATGTGTTTCATGACTTTTAAGTCATTTGTATGGTAGACAGGTAAAATGTTGTAAATCTTTATGAAACTTTCCCAAACTTGCCATTGCCTAATTTTGTATGCATTTTAAATTATCAATACTAGCCGCTACAACAACGATTCCGTACCACTGTCTCCTTTATTCTTTACTTTCAAGTTTGAACTACAGTTTATGTTATTAAACAAGGTATCGTAATAGAGTATACGTGTGTGCTTTATATAGTATGCATACTCGTATATGCCGTAGTTTTATTGCAAAAGGTGTTTTCTTCATGTCATATCATACATCCATAGGGTGTAACTGAAAATTCAAATACGGAATTTTAAACATCAGAGACTTTTAGCATAACCCTTGATTTAAAAAAAAAAATCATGTGAACGATTTAGTATATTTCGGGCAACATTCAGATGAGGCGTCTTTAGATTAAAATTTACGATTATTAATATCTTATGGATTCCTTTGTGACCATTTGCAATATACTCGTATACGTCTTTATGAGTTGCCATGGGAATTTGGAAATAAATCTGATATAATTTCGCTATACAACAGTAGCAAATAAGAAAATTTGTTGTCAAAAATATTCCATTTTGTGAAAAATTGATAACTCTGTGTCTCTTCTATATCTCAAAATATAACCAAGGGTGAAAGAGTTTTGAATCTAAATCGAATATATATGCCTACAGTACCAGCCAACAAGGTTGTGGATTGGAACAATCAAATATCTTTCCTAGGGTAATTTGGTAATTTGGGACTGAATTCGAATCTGTAATTGGGTTTTCTCTATCACGTCAGGTTTGCGAGATACAAAAAATGTTATTTTTCTTTTTTTTTGATAAAAAAATCCTTAGTTTATCTAAAAATCATTGAATTTTCAAAAGTGAATGACATTATTTGAATATCGTTTGTATTTTTTTTGGTTCGGTTTCATATATTAGAGTCCAGCAATGGTCTCCCAGCCAGCTTTTGTCCCAAAATCCTTGATAATTTCTTTCAATTTTTATTAAATTTCGATGAGCACGCTCCCCTTGTTTGTCGCTCACCGCACCTAGGTTTTGTGGAAAAAAATTTAAGTGCGAATGAAGAAAATGCATTTCAATGACATTCGTGCATCTAATTAGCGATAATTTTTCAATAATTCAGCAAAATTTGTCTGTAGTTTTCACTCTTATTGTTTGCAAGAAAACTGTTCACGATGCTCTTGACAGATTTTCAGGCTGCATATTTTTTCTCAAATAAACATTGTGAAAAATTTTCATTATTCAATTGCTTCCTGATCTGAGGGCCAACAAATGTGCCTTCTTTGACTTTAGCTTACGAAATATTAGGAAAAAAACGCTAACAAACATTTAAATGCTGCACCATTTTTGTCCAGAACCTTGACAAAGTTCTTAAAAAGGACCAATTTTATGTGCAGGTGCGGAAGGAGAACGTCATTTGAATCAATTAATGGTTAATTTGAAATATTTTGTTTTCTTGGTGAATACTCAGTTCTTTTTTTCCACTCTGTTCTGACGTAATGATGACATGTAGCGGGACTGTCCCATAGACAAAGGAGCAAACAATATTTTGTAAAACCTCCTTGTATAGCAAACAACAAACCAATGACCTAAAACAGATTAATTTACAGCTATTTGCGATAGTCTGTACTATATGTAAAAATAAATTTAAATCACACACCTTAAGGTCACCACAGGTCTTCCATTTGTTATCGTTCCAATTGAGTAATGTCAAAATTTCAGTCATTGATTCATGATTTTCCTTTGTATTAACGGCATGAGCAATTATTATGGATCATTTTTCATTCCCATTACGCAAAAGAAGAGCCTTTAAATTGTACTTAGGGCCATCAATAAATAATCTCCATTCAGGTTTGTCATATGGCTGGTTCATTTTTTGGAATGAACCATCAATATCAGTACAGCATAGAATACATTAAATGTACATCCCGAATTAGATCATTCAGCCCATCTTGAGTCATTAATTGGCGTCCCTCATCAGCCTAAATACAAGCTACTACTGCTGGTGAAATATATTTCGGACTCACTGCTCGTAGCACTGGGAATGACTGGTAATGGATCATCTGGTGGACGTTGGAAACCGATGGGACATTCGCGTAAATAATATTTTTTTCGATTTTTCATATTGAATCCAACAACTTTTGTTAAACAGAAATAACAATCGGTTTGATGGTTACTTTACTCTGGAATTGTACTGGAACTGGAATTGAAAAATCGAAATAGATCTTCTTGCCATAACAGTTCTGCAACTGTTGTAAAACATTGTCGGTGTCCACGGTTTGTTCGAATTTCTGACAGCAGAATGTAAATATGCATATTTTAATGATTCTGATATTGCATACCCTTTTTTCCCAACCAAATATTCACCACACACAAAGCAGTAACACACGATCTCCCTGATATGTTTAAACGCTACTATTATGAAAATTTGGAATGAATGTGAGCTTCTGTCTAATTAATAATTGTGTACAGTATTGCCAGCATGCGATAGAAAATGAGCAAGACGTCATAGCCCAATATGTACACCAGATTTGAATTCAGGGCACCCAGATTAGTTAAAAAACATGCTTCGTTTCTGCAGTATTTTTTTTTAATTTGTGGAACAGTGTTTTACTTCAAAAAACTATCAATCAAAGATATTATGATATTCTACTTTTATTTTATAGCAGAATCGTGCATTACATTCGGTGATCTTGACAGATATGGCTCATTTGGCACTTTCTGAATCTAAGAAAAATACTAACATTTCATATGAGCTTAATTTATCTTGTTGGGCAGGACGATGTTGACATGAAGTAAACCAAGTTTAATTTGAATTTTTAGCGAAATTCTTTTTTTCTTTGAAGGGCCTATAAACACCAGTATGTATGGGACTTAACATCATCAGCCGGCTGATTTTGAACCATGACTTGGGTTACGTTAGCTTTGAGGACACCGATCAATTGCTTCTTATTCGCATTGACTTCAGAAAACCTTAAATAAAAGAGAATAGCGGGGTCAATTCGCATGGTCTTTGTAGCTAATTCACGCCATCTCCGCGATACGTACCCATTCTCCCACATCATTCATGCATTATAACGTTTGCGCCTTTTACCGCCGTTCATCGTAGAATCTTCCAATTTGAATCCATTTCAAATTATCACAGCTATTTCACTACCGTACCCCAAATCAATTTTAAAAACCGGTTCCGATACTAACGCTCCAAACTTGGTTACTACTACTGCTACTTTTTTACCTTCGGATTCTCCGAACAATCAAAAAACTGGATCGATATTTTTCCCCAAAACATACATTATTGTTCGAGTTCGGATCATTATACCCTTTAATTTATCTTCAGATTTGTAACTTGCTATTATGAACTTAACCCACAATATTTGAATTTTTAATTGTGGATTTTGCGGGTTTTTGCATACGAATGCTAACGATACAAAATACAGGGTTATTCATTTAGAGATTTTAATACAGCCAGTCTGGCAAGGCAACCAGCTGTTAAATACTTGACATCTGAAGTGTTATTTATTTACTGAAATGTGTACGAATATTGATCGTTTAACAATCGAATAGCGCGTAAAAATTCGTAGAACTTACCACTAAGGTGGTAATTTAAACGTGGGCATTTTTCATGCATTACACAGTGATTATGGTCGTCATAGTCCACCTACTGTGCAAGGAATTGGCAAGATTATAACGAAATTTGAAGGGACTAGAAACATTACAGACAATGTCAATCCCGTGTATCATCCCAATGTACGCACTGCCGAAAATATCGCTTCTGTTAGTGAAAGTGTGACGGATAGTCTGAAGTAGTCGATTCCACGGCGTTTTTAGCAATTGAGCCTATCTTCTGGCTCATTATGGCGTATTTTGCACATAGAGTGCAACTTATGCAACAATTAAAGCCGGTTGACAATACCGCAGATATGCTGATTGGATGCAACAGCAACCGACTTTCATTGCAGATTTTCCGAACACAACTTCCTTCAGCGAGTAAGCTCATTTCTCACTCGGTGGTTAAGTCAACAAGCGAAATTGTCGCACATGAGTGCCGGGAAACCCAGAAGTGATAGTGCAAAAGCTATTGCATCCTAAAAAAGTGTCTGTTTGGTGCGCATTACGGTCTGGAGTTGTCATTACCCAACAATATCGTGCGACTTGATGCAGTTAGACTTTTTTGTGGGGAAATGCGGATGATTCCCAAACGTGGGAGCATTTGAAAACCAGCATTCATGTAGTTATGGCCGATATATCTTCCGAAATGTGCGAAAAAGTGGTCAAAAACTACCTCAAATGAATCGGGTGCTCCGACCAATCCAGAGGCGGTCATTTAAATGACATTGTATTACGTACATAATGACAATGTCCTGGCATTAAAATGAAATAAAAGTTTCTTCGAAATCTTAGTTTTATGTGTGTTTTATTTAACTTTGCTTTTGAAATCGAAAGATGCATTACCCGGTGTTTAAAGCTAAGATCTAAATGCTTCGATCCACTCTTTGTCAAGATTTCCCTCAATCTTACACGTGATAAAGATCCCTGGATTGTGTCTTCCTGAAATCAACATCAGCCCTGAATTGCCGCAGATCTCTTAACGAGGTGGCTCAGTATTTCAACATTCACCTTATGTGGATGCGGGGCCACTGTGACATACCAGGGAAATGCAGAACAGAAGGGCTGGCTGGACTAAGGAAAACTTTACAGACTCCAGTCGAGTTGGAGTCCATAGAACATCTTCTTTGCAATTGCCCCGCCCTGGCGACGAGGCGGGGATCAACACTGGGCTCTTATTTCTTTAAGGACCAGGGTGATCTGGACGATATAAATATTGTCCGACATAAGAGCTTCTTGAGGCGCTCAGGATGATTCGACGGGGAAAACTAGGGACATCCTTATCTCTAGTTTTCGTGGTATCACAATGGACTACACGGTCTGATTAAGTCTGTTTATTAAGACTGCCACACTGACCTAACCTATACGTGGTAAATGCAGATCAAACACCAAATTATTTTACCCCGCGAACTTCATAACTTAAGCAGCTTTTTTCTTTCCAATCTATTAATTGCCACCCTAGTGTGTTCACATGTATATTAGCAAGTGGTAGACTGCGAGGAAATATTTTCTGATTGTGCTGTTAGAGTAGATGTATGATGAAGTGCTGAAATTCTGTGAAGCTGTTATAATTTTAAATTTGGCAATTTTTCATCTTTGTGTCTCAGTGTGTTCTTACATTCTTTCCAAATAAGATGAATTCTTTTCACAATTTCAACTGTGAAATTTTTGGGAATTTCAATATTTCTCAATGGCAATAAATTGTCTTTAAACCCATAAATAATATTGCCTGATGTAATGTTACAACAGACCCGATATGTGAGTAATTGAATATTTTTCATCGGAACATACTCAAACATATTGGCCTAATGACAAATTAGCGTCGTCTACGTACAAGAATATGTGAAATTTAAAAGCAACAGCACAACATGTAATCGGCGCTTGAAGACTATTTAAGCTTTAAAAAAGACAATTTTGATATTTTTTTTACTTGAAAACTTTAATATGTCACAAAAATATTTGAAATTTTTATAAAAAAATATGTTAATATTGAATGTAACTACCTTTACCGGAAATATTGTAGTAGTATAGAGTCTGTTTTGGGAGGCCTTACACGCTGCACGAATGGGCACTGATGGTATTTCGTCCCATTAACGGTGAAGGGCAATCGTTGAGCAGTAGGACAATGTTATATTTATTAGTCCATACTTTAGCCTCAGGAAAAATCCTTTGAGTTTAAGTCAAGAGAATATGCTACATATGAGAGCACTACAATGGCAGCGAAAAGATGAAGTCGGAACCATCTTATTGGAAAAAACCTTGGATGCCATTTGCTTTATGAAATGGTGCGAGTCTTGTTAAAACGCTCTACTGTTTCTACGTATTGTGTACATGGCCAAGATAACAAAGCATCGTTTAACATCCTTTCGCAGGTTGATTTACATTTACGCACTGCCCAAGGAAAGCGAGCGGAAATAGAGACTAAATCTGAATAAGGTGCTTGATGAAGCAATTCAAACTTTAATTCATTAGTTTTGGCCATTTCAATAGTGGATATTGTTTTGGTGAAACACAACTTTTTTTTCGCCACATGCGGCCCTTTTTCCATAATTTCATTACTTAAACGCTGCAAAAAAATAGCATGATATTTGCAGTTGATGGCTTATCCTTTCTGAAGATATTCAACAAAAATAATCCTATGCACATCCCAAAAAATATACACTATGATTCTACCTGCAGATGAAGCGTTCTTCACCTACTTTGGACACAATTCTGCCATTCTAATCAATTGTTGTGACTTCTTCTTTTTCTCAGGTATGAAGTAGCCATGTCTTATCCATGGTTATAAATCAACATTGCGAAACACTCTACTGTAACATCTTCACGACGCAGTTTTTGCTCTAGTGAACGCAAGCGCGGCACCCATCTTGCGCACAGCTTTCTTCTCTTCAAATATTCGGTCAATATACGATGTAAAGCATTTCTTGAAATGCCTGTCATTCCAACGAGCTCACGCACCTTCAGCTTAAGGTCATCCAATTAAATTTTAAAGATTTTCTTAACCATATCTGACGTGTATACCTCAATTGATCGAATACTACGATATTTGTCTTGATAGCTTTTACGGCCACGTTTAAACTTTGCTAGTCAATGAAGTAGTAGTATCCCCTGGACTAGAACGCGGCTCGGCTTTAATATTGTTTGGACCTTTCAAATAACATTATTGAGTTACATAACGGTGAACATTGTTTTTTTCCTTGTTTTTATTTATTTATTTTATTTTATATCTCAAATAATAATACTGAACAACGTGGCGCCTTAAAACTTAAAACATGTGTCTTATAAGGTTGCCACTTTTCAGCAAAATTATTTTTTTCAAACTAAAGGCATTTTGTATTTTGTAAAAGTTCAATAGTAGTTAGTTTGTTAATATGCTCCCAATGCTACGAGCAGACACATTGAAATTGTTTGCCAATCGGTTTGCACTTTGTCGTGGATTACGTTGAATTCTGGCCACCACCTACCAAACTATTTCTGGCAATGTTGCTGTTTTTGGATGTCCACCTCAATGGCTTTGAAGTTACCAGTATCATTTCAACTAGCTATGGTCGGCTCAATATACAAACATTTTGTTCACACGTAAATGTTGTAGCTTATTAGCTAGCAATGGGTTGCTGTAATTTTCCAGCCAAATAAAAAGCAATGACACTGTTGTGTTTGAATTTTGATTCGGTAGCTTTTTCAAACTAGAACATAAAGTAAGCAATATAACCATATTGACGCTTATCATAAAATGAGCGCACTATTATTAGCCGGTTGTTTGGTGCAGCAGCATATGTTTGGTAGCGACTCCAGCGTCTATCCCTGTATTACAAAAAATTTCTTATAGCGTAGAAGGATCTGCGATAATACAGCATCTCATTTATAGGCATAGTAGGTGGACGAGTTCCGTTAACTACCAGAACAAAGGCGACTCTCTATGAAACTTCTTTAAACGTGGCACAGACAAAGGAGATTGGAAAGAATTTACAAAAATATCATTCTCTTCAGTAACTTAAACTTTTATCGATTATTTTTCTTGCTAAATTTTGAAAAATATCTATCGATTAACCATATCATTTTTGGTATATTTCATAAAAAGACAAGTTATGTCATGTGTTTTGTTGGCTAATATTAACATCGGACAACATTATAACTGTGTTCTGAAATCGCCCACACAAATTGCTAGATTTAAAAAAAAAACAAATGGTACCTTTGATATTTTAAACTGGAAGGAAATGGAAGAGAATGAAATGGACTGCATTGCCACGCCCCATCTTAATCGTTTTTTTTTTTTAATTTCTAAGCAGAGGGCTTCAGAGAGACTTAATTGTTTTCTTTTCATAGCGAATTAACTACGAATAAATGAAAAATTGGGGGAATTCTAATTTAAGATCTCTCACTGTTCACTTGGGGCAACTATAATGTTTTGCAGAATTTCCCAAACAGTTCATGGCTTCTAATGGTGGAGCAAGTATTCTGTCTGTTGATATCATTGGTTTTATTTAGGTAGCGGTGACAAGGTAGCTGGATTCATCCACCACAAAGTTATAATTCTTAGCTATCAGACAACGTCCCAAATGAACAGACTCTTTGTTCGTCGAAACAAATAAATTAGGTTTCTCCTCATTTGCCACGGAATCAGGTCTCAATGCTTGTATAACCTGTAGTAAAATCCCACAGTTTTCTGTCAATAATGTCCATATCATTGACACATGTAAAGAGTATCCGGCTTTTATCAAAGATGGTACTACTGGTTTAACTGCAGCCTTCCCTATAATCACATCTTACAGTATATTGAAGAAGTCGCATGATAAGCTGTCGCTCTGTCTAAATCCTTCTTTGCTGCAAAATGCCTTGTCAAGTTTTCTGCCTATCATTACTTCTTTTTCTTTTCGTTTCAGTAGCATCCTACAAGGATATAAAACTCATACAGTTTCTGTCATACTATAGTCTAGAGAGCAGTTTTATAGCGAACGTAAAAAATGCTAATTGTCTGGGTCTTTTCCAGAATGCACGTAGTGTGAATATCTTGTCAGATGTTAATTTACAGGTGTTTGAGTAAGTTCGCCAAATGTTATACCAAATTTAGAAAAAAAGCAATAAAAAACCATATATTTAAACTTCCTAAATTATATTAATGGTGATCGTACGATCAAAAAGTAGATCCAATTACAACTACCTAACCATGTGCACAACAAGGAGAGAAAAAGACGAAAGTGGCCGCATTTGTCCACTCGTTACTAGTTAAGTTGTATTTGCTCCAAGAAACAAATATCAATTGTATTTCAGCATTTCACATATCATACTCGAGAAAACCCAAACAGTGTTAAGTAAAATACCGATACCGCGATATTTGGTACTCCCGCGTGCATTTTTAGACTACAGTACATAATATATTTAAATTTCAATCCTAGGGTATATCCTCCACGAGCCAAATAGTGCTTAGGAGTTAATGCGTGCTACTATTGCTGGCCAATGTATGCTATCGTCGGTGGTTGGAGTAATTTCTTCTCTAGTGCTTTTAACATAATTTAGTGTCTTATAGGAACTTTTTCTCCACAATTGCAGCGAACTCTTCGTATCTGTGTAGTTCTACCAGATCACAAAAGTAATCATATTCCAATCAAAACTGTGTTGTGGAAAAATTAATATTTTTATATTTTTGCCCGAAGGAATGAATGCAACATCCAAAAGCAAGCCTTAAAATTACCAACTAACTTTTGACCAAATGTATTTCATAACTTCTTAAGTCGATAAATTGGTTGCCGTTTGTTTTACCGGCTGATAGACGCGAAAATTGCCGTAGATCTTTATGAAACTTCTTAAGACTTGGTACAGCCCAACACAGGGTGGCGCGCCAATTCTGCTACAATAAAAAAATTTAAATAACTTTCTTTTATTAATGTATTTGATTAATTTTTTTTATTGTACATATATAGAAAATTACATTTTATTTCATACAACCAATTGGTTTTCAAAATAATAGACCGTAAGTGACCTCCATCCAGAAAATTATTCATTGCATTGAATCAGGAATCGGGATCGACTCCATTATTATTTTAATGGACTACTTCAATTCAGTCAAATTCCTTGGTTTCGGGTTTTGCATATTTTGCTTGACATAACACCATAAAAAAAAGTCTGGTGCAGTCAGATCAGGTAACGTTGGAAGCCAGAGGAAAGTGGAGTTTGTGGATATTAATTTATTTGGGAATTTTCATAGAAGCCCGTCCCATAACTGGTTTGGCAATATGTGTAGTTGCTCCATCTTGCTGGAACCAAATGTTGTGAAACGGGATACGTCTTCGGCGCAGTTCTGATTCAATCCTTTAACATGTCCCACTGACAGTTACTGTCAAGGTGGCCCTAAAATGCACCGCACTCATTCTGAGTGTAGTTCCTTCTTATGGAGTATTTATCGATAAGATTCACTCCATATACGGCAATTTTATTTGTTTACATTGCCGTTTACCTCAAAGTGGGCCTCGTTAAACATATACAAGCAATTTATCAAGTTGTTGTCTTTTTCAGCCATTTAAAGTTCTTTTTCTGGCAAAATTCTAGGCGAATAAGCAAATCCAGAGGGTCCAAATTTCTTATAATTTAGACATTGTACAGAAAAAAGGTTTAAGTCATCATGAATTATCCGTTTGTAATGACCGTCTGCTTACTCGAATTTAAGTCGAAATGCTTGGATTTGCCTGAATTGACGATGCTACAACCGCCATTCTGCCTTAAACATCTCGTAAGGTGAGGTCTACATACGATGCTTCCAGATTCGACGTACATGTTTATCCATCTCATAATTGTCCATCTACTCGGGATAATGCCGCCAAATTCCCACACAAATTCTCCTTAGACGGAAATGAAGGTCTGCAAAGCATGGTACCATCGCACTATCCAAATCCTGTTTTCGGTATCACAAGCGTTCATTTTAGTAAATCCAAATAGCTACATACCAAATAAAAAAATAAGCCGATTACTCTCGCAGAAAAAACTTGTTACGTTTTGTGTATGCCTCATGATTCGTGCGCCACCATATACTTTGCCAGATCGTAACCGTGAATTGTCGACGGACCATATCGATCCATACCTGGGTCGTACCTACCTCCCATATAGGTATAATGTGACATACTTTCCGAAATTAAATGTTCTCCCTGGGAGTACTAACTTGAATTTATGTCCAATATTTTGGTCTATAATTTTTGACGAAATTTAAAGAAATAATTCAACTAGCCATGCTCAATACAAGTAACCGATTTAACCTATAACGCTCTTATGGTCCTTTCTCTTGTCCTGTTATAAATGCGTTATTGTCTTGTCTTGTTGTAAATGCGGTAGCATTTGGTACACATTAAGGTTTTGATAAAAGCTATTGAGAATGAAATTGGACTCTCTGGTACCTCCCATACAAATTGGTCGGTTTTTGTTCTGAATTAAGTGGTACACATAATGTTCTTAATAAACTCAGTTCAGCGAATGGCAAAACTTCATATTCGAAATTTTGGAAGTCAGTTCCCTTAACAGATATTTCTGTACTGGTTGATACTCCGATATCTCTTCTCTTATATATAAAAATGATTTGGCGTGTGTTTGCCACAGCATAACTAAAGAACGGAGTGACGGATTTGCATAAAATTTTTTGTATGCGTTTGAGTGGCGCTCCGAGTGGTTTAGATTTATACTTCGGTCCAATTGGACAAAGGGGCGTGGTACCTCCCATACAAACCACAAATTAAAAATCCCTTATTTCTGCTCCTGCTAATGGTATTTGAACAAAATTTGGTATATAAGTTTGGTGTACATATTGTAACTTCTGCTGCAAATATGGGCGGGATTGAACGAAGGGGCGTGGTACCTCCCATACAAACTCAAATTAAAAATCCATTATTTCTGCTCCTGCTAACGGTATTTGAACAAAATTTGGTATATAAGTTTGGTGTACATATTGTAACTTCTGCTGCAAATATGGGCGGGATTGGACGAAGGGGCGTGGTACAACCCGAAGAAATCAAAAATTAAAAAAACCATTATTTCTAATCCTGTTATAGGAAACTTTAAGTTTTTCGTATACTGACTTTATTTCACTTCCCATTTTTCTATGTATGAGAAACTTTTAGGAGAAACTCAAACACCGAACTTTGTCAATCATGTTGCTTTCTTTTCACTTCTCAATTTTTTTACTTAGCCTAAGCAAAATTCGTTCTGCCTTCAAAGGTGGCAAATTAATGATTTACAATTTTCAGGATAGATGATTCTGTATTAATACTGGATGGTTCTGTATTTAATACTTTTTTTTGTAAAGTTTTTAAAAATTATTTAATTTAAGTCAATTTTATTAATATTTAAAATTACTGCAACGCTTTCATATGTACAACGTTCTTTGTTTGTCTGTCCGCAGCATTACAGGAATCATGATTTGCTAGGAGAACGAGCAATATTAGCAGCTAAAAACAAAGACGTCGATGAGATAAATGCAACGATTCAAATGACCATTCAAAGGCTAATAGTGTCTTAGAAATCAATTGACACTATTATGAATCAGGAGGATGTTGTGAATTATCCAACAGAATTTTTAAATTCCATCGAGTTGTCAAGTTTGTCGCTACATGATCTACAATCAGCCTCGACTTTGCAATGGCACAAGACTTATTGTCAAAAAACTTATGACAAACGTCATTGAAGGAACAATTCTGAAGGGAAAATACAAGGGGGAAGACGTACTGATCCCACGAATCCCAATAATTCCGAATGATTTGCCATTCGATTTCGAACGCTTTCAATTTCCAGTGAAATTTGCATTTGCAATGACCATTAATAAGGCGCAGGGACAGTCTTTAAAAATTTGTGGCATCAATTTGGATGTGGCATGTTCCCGACAGACAAACAAAGAACGTTGTACATGTGAAAGCGCTGCAGTAATTTTAAATCTCAATTAAACTGACTTAAATTAAACAATTTTTAAAAACTTTACAAAAAAAGTATTAAAAGCATTCATTTAAATAACCAAACTTTTCTAACAAAAATTTAAATACAGAACCATCTATCCTGAAAATTGTAAATCGTTGATTTGCCACCTTTGAAGGCAGAACGAAGTTTGCCGGGTCCACTAGTATATTATATATATACTAAAAACTAAATATTTTAGGTTTTGAAAAAATCGATCCATAATGTTCAAAAGACTACATGTACTTAAAATAACCAAAAACCATTGGAAAGTATAACTTTTGGAAACAACAAAACCACTATGAAACGAACCGCTTGCACAGGGGCTGTAGTAAAACGTAGGTTAACATGATTGACCATCAGAATGTGTGAGAAGACGCATTCGTAGAGAAGATATATCAGAACATATGCTTATATTTCGTACATACTAAAATACTCTAAATAAATTCAAATTTAATAAACTGTGTTAGTTTTATTTTACAAAAAGACCCGAACTTTGGAGGCATTCTTATACAGGCGATGTGTCAAAGCCTGCACCAACATGGCCCATTTTCTATGAAATTGGCACGCCGTCAACTCAAAAAAAAAAAACTTCTTTACATATTTATAGGTATATACTAGAAAACAATTATTTTAATCTTTTATATAATCTTCCTCTTTTTTAAGAACTTCTTCCCACCTCTCCGGGACGAGGTCTGGGGATTATGGTGGGTGAGGTAAAACTTTCCACCCAAGCTCTGACAGTTTCTGACGGCTCCGCAACGCAGTGAGAGGGCGGGCGTTGTCATGATGAAAGATGAAATCTTTCCGATTGATGAGTCTTGGCCGTTTTCCTTCCAATGCCACCTTCAATTTATCTAATTGTGCGATATAGAGTCCACATTAATCGTTTGATTTGTTGGGAGAACCTCAAAAAATATTACCTCTTTGACATCCCACCAAATCGAAAGGGTGAAGGCCCGCTTTGGAGGTGGAGTGAAGGGGTTCATTTGGTTTCCCTCATGATCTTTTCAGCGGTAGATTGTTGTAGACTATCCATTGTTCATCACCTGTGATAAGGTTCTTCAAAAATTGTGTATTGTTATTTCTTATTTTTAGGTTATCGCAGACGTCAACGCGATTCAGGCGGTTGGCCTCGGTGTGAGAGTGAGGTACCCATACATCGAGGTTGCTCACAAATCCGAGCACTTTTATGACCTCGTGAACGGTTGGGAATCATTTTTTGATTATTTCAATAACTAAACGCCTCACCTCCTCGGAAACAATTTCTTTTGGTAGTCCTGGTCTGGAAGTTTCCGTTACGGAAAAGTTGCCGTTCTGGCAAGTTCTTTCATTTGGTCCGTTTTCTTCAGCCGTTTTTTCCCTTTTGGAAATAATACGGCATAACGCCTAAGATGCCCTTTTTCGTAGGTTTTTCCATTTCTTAAAATATTTTTAAAACGTTATAACTACTCACGACTCACGACTAGAACGATAAGACAAAAGTAAACAGTTTAGAGAAGGGGTGGGAGGAAGTTATGATAGTGTTTGAAGGAACTCTACGTAATGAGAGGTGACGTATTGTGAACTAACGAATTAACCAAACTAACTTTCGGAACAACCCGATATAAGGCACAGTGAAAACACACACATTATCAAATAGATGGCTTCTGTATTTCTAAACGGCGCCGAAGAGATAATATTTCGTACTCAAAAAACTACTTAGGCGGTTTTATGATTGCTGTGACTCAATACTGTTTGAGAGCGCGTCAAAGATGGAGGCTAGTAAAGAGAAAATGTGCCATATTTTACAGTTTTCCTTCGATAAAGGTGAAAACGTAAGTCGAACGGTTGAAAATGCGAATTGTGTTTATAGTCCTATTACTGCAACGGTCAATTTCTCACAATTATGGTTTCACCAATTCCGTTCCGGTAATTTTGATATCAAAGATACACCGCGCTCTGGAAGACCAATTATGGGAAATGTTAAAATAATAGTGGAAATCATCTAGAGATTTTGTTACGTAAGAATCAGGGTCTAAATATTACGTTCGGAATAACTTGAGTAAGGCTAAAAAAAAGAAACTCAATGTATTGGTGTGACATGAGTCAGTGCAGAAAAACTTCATATATCAAATTCCCATCTGCGTTGGCGAATCGTAACGAAATCGAGCCATTTCAGAAGCAAATGGTGGCTGACTGAAAAGTCTGTAGTAAGATCGTGTCAAGCGAAAACGATAATGGCCAAATCGCAGTAAGCTGGCACAAACGAGAGCCAAGTCAGATTGACAGTCGGGAGAGATTTGCTCTCTGTTTGATGCCATTGGTAGGGCATTATCTGCTTTGAGCCGCTTTTCTTCTTACACATGGCCGAACTCTTAACTTTGTCTATCAACTCTGATCCGTACAGTTAACAATAAGTCCGTCTGAAGAAAGAACTCATCCAGAAGCTGTCAAAGTTGGACAAGAGGAGACGAATTGTGTTCCGTCAGACAAGAACCAGGACGCACATATTGACAGTGGCTCGAAAAAGCCCTGGAACTTGTTTGGAGATTCTTACTCATCCATTTTGCTTGGCACCATGTGATTTCCACGTGTCCTCATCTATGGTGAATCAGATTGCTGATAAAAAATTCGCCGTGAGAAAGGCATGCGAAAGTTGACTGTCCCTGTTTTTTTTTTTGCCATTAAGGATGATGGTTTCTATGAAAGAGACATAGTGGAATAAACTTGGATTGTCCTGACTATGCTAAATTAAGTTTTCAATGTCGTGTAAAATTTATGGATTTATTGTCGCTGTCTTAGTATGAAATCTTATCTTTCTAATGTCACCCCCTCGCCTATATTTAACGAGAGATAAAATTTGTCACATATGTCTATTAATATTGATACTAGGTGCACAACTAAGTTCCCGTTGTTTGCCAATAGATGGCGCCAGTTGTAAGTGCTAATCGATTCTGGCATTAACTAAACTAAGCTTAGGCATATGATAAGCATACCTCTTTGACACAATAGCGATTTTCTTGCGACGTCATATTGTTTTGGTTGCGCGTATATGTATGATTTTGTGCCAAATAATCAGAAAAAACGGCAGCTGAACCTAATTGAGAGCTTCAAAACCTTTACGAAGTGCTGCTTTAAGTGAAACACCATGTCGAGATTGGTTCTGTTGCTTTAAAACGGTGATTTTGATGTTGACGACCGTTCGCGTGAAGGAAGATGAAACATTTTCGAAGACACTGAATTGACGGCACCGCTTGATGGGTATCGATGTCGAACGCAGGTGTAGCTTGCGTCAGTTTTAGGAGTAACCCGCCAATCCATTTCCAAGCGATTATATGCATTGGGAGTGATTCAAAAGCAAAGAACTTGGGTTCCTTAGGAGCTGAAGCCAAGCAACGTTGATTGTCGTTTTTTCGCCTGTGAACAATTGCTTCAGCGACAAAAAAAAAGGGAGGGATTTTCTTCATCGTATTGTAACGGTTGATGAAAAATGGATTTATTACAGCAATCCAAGGAAAAGACAGTCATGATGGCTCGTGCTTCAACGCCGTCGCCTCGGCCGAATATATACGCTCCGAATGATATGCTCTGTATTTGGTCGGACCATATCCGTGGTATTTACTACGAGCTGTTGAAACCAAACGGAACCATTCCTAGGGATCGGTATCGACTTCAACTAATACGATTGAGCCGAGCTCTGCGCGAGAAACGCCTACAATATGCGGAAACTCACGAAAAAGTTATTCTTCAGCATGACAACGCTTTGCCTCACGTGACCAAGCCCATTAAAACCTACCAGGAAACGCTGAAAACGGAAGTCTTACTTACCCCCATTTACCATAATCTTCCTATATTGTGTCGTTAGATAATCACTTGTTCCGTCCGTTCGATGCCACACGGTCTGGCTGACCAGTAGTTCCACTCATATGATGACATCATGGAATGGCTAGATTCGTGGATAGCCTTAAAAGACGAACAGCTTTACCGTGACGGAATTCGAGGTTTGCCGGAAAGTTGGGAACAATTATTTGTTAGCGATGGGTAATGAATCACTTGTAAACATGTTTTCATAATAAAGTTGTATTTTTATAAAAAACAACAGTGAGAACTTATTCGAGCACCTAATATTTATCATATACTCGTGCTGTTACTGCATGAATTGAGAATATTTACTAGGACATTACACTTGTTTACGGACTATAACAAAATATGGACTGATATTGCTCATTTCGAATTGAGCTCATCCCATAGAAACGTATGTGGCAACTTTTGCTGAAGTCTTATGGAACTGCACCTCTTTCACATGAGCAAATAAGGGGGAAGGTGGTCACTACAAAATCGAACTAGAAAATTAATGTTTTGCATCGATTTGTACAAATCTTGTTGAATCCTCATGTATATCTTTGACTATTACACTTTCTCAAAATGAACTAGAATACCCTGTAATTCAAACGACACTGAGTGTGAAAACATCGACACTTTCTAAGTCTTTTGATTACTATCTAAATCCAATTTTCATGCAATGTACGTATATAAGAGTAATTTCCTATGTCTTCTATTCAGAAAATCGTATCTCAATGCGTATATACTATGTTGTCTATAAATACATATAGGATACATTTTAATAATTGAATTTATATGTATCAATGTATGAAGTCTTTCCTTGGCATCTGAATTGAGAAGAAGAACAGCTTGAGCGTACATAAAGGCAAAACAGTCATGTGGTACCGCCAAGCTTGGTTGTGATAACTAGTTATTTGAAATTTTTTAATTAAGCTTCTTTTTAACTAATGCCTGCAGAGTACTAGCATGATTTGTAGTATGCAAGCATCTGTACTCGTATATACCATTATTGGTTGGAGAATTTTTTACACATGTAGAAACAAGAGTTTCATCATCATCACAAATTTTATTGTCAGATTGACAAATGTGATATTTCGATAGAAATATGTAGATGCCTGCTGTATTTGCATTAAAAAAAAAAAACACATCCTTGGCTTTTTTTCTTAAAGATTTTTCCCTGCAATCCTGATAACTTTTTTCTTATATTATACATTCCCACCAACATTTTGCTGGCTTTTTGCGGTATTGTCTATTCAGATAGCATAGCTAATATGTCGTTATAATCGTATATATGACATTTAAAAAGGAAATGTATCTCCAATTACATTTTAAAACATTGTAAATGGGCATAGGTAAATGGCAAAAATGAGCATAACCACTTCGTGGGATTCGGCATCAATTTAATCTGTGATTTTCATAAATTAGATGCTGTTCATTTATATCGACATTTCAATGTTTCTGTTATTTTATGATGAACATGTGATTTTGGTGTCAACTCACTAAAAAATATTTACGAATTTCAAAATTATTACTATAATTTTGTCATTCGTGGAACTTCTAAAAAATATAATGACTCCTATATATTTGAAAAGTATTCGTACCCAAACAAACAACTTAAAGTTAGACATTTTAGGAAACGAAGGAAAAGTGTTTCAGTTCAGTTCAGTTATGTTGTCAGTTAAGAAATAATGGAAAGACCCTTCCCAGCTCATAGAATGTTCATGAAGCCGCATCAACTAAAGGCGAAGATACAAATTTTCATTACGAAAGTGGCAAAAGTATACTTTGGCGCGCCATTTGTTAAAACTTCACCCGGAAGAATGCATGTATATGTATGTATGTATATTGAACTATAAGATGACCATAGTTCAAAATAGTAATACCCAGAAGAAGTCGTTTTGAAGCACCAAGTACTTTTTGACCAATGGAACATAAATTGCTTTCTAAGTCGATTGAGAGATGGCTGATGGGCACGATAACTGCTGTAAACCTTTATTAAACGTCTTACAACTTTGGGCAGTCTAATATCTTCTCAGATCGTAGCCGAGGATTGTAAATGGACTTATTGGAGGAGGATTGTAATTGGCCAATATACCCACCAATACAAATTAATTGATATTCTGATATTAAATTTCAGCAAACCAAATTTTTGTTCATTACACTGTTTTTTAACTTTTGCCTCCTGGCAACTTCCATACAAATGACTGATTTAGCTCATATACAGGGTGGGTTATAAGGGTGTTGGCGGTTTAAATATTCAATTAAAAAAAAAAAAACTACGAAACATAAAAAATAAAATATATTTGTATTTTTAAAAGGTAGAAGCATGGGAATTTTTAAGACTTAAAAATGATGTTGTCCAAATGGCTTCCCTAGGCAACTTGGCACTCTTGGAACCGAAGTCGCAAATTTTGGAAAACTCGTTGAAAAGT
>JAHXMU010000250.1:2348563-2408913 GCA_019455685.1 Philornis downsi
TGCCGATACAAACGTCGTGCAGTAATCACTGATTTATTGTTTTCGTATTACGCTCGGACACAAAATGCACGCTGCACTCCCGTGTACGGCTCCATGACGACTAAATTTCCAGGAAGCGGCGCAGCGAACAATATATCCCCCCGCCACCCCGCGCCGCGCGTTACCGAGAAATTGACGAATTAAATCGCCAACACTCATATGGCTCACCCTGTATTATTGGTTTCATATCTTTTAGTCGGTTACACTTAATTCTGTTCAATTTGCCAAACGTTGAGCGTTTGCCTTAATGAGGTCCCAGAATGAAAATATTACCAATGTCATTCTAGTTGTTCCCATACAAATTGACTAATTAGTGGGCTGTAGTGGCCTGGATTTTTACCCTTTATATTATTTTACAATTCCCTACAATATCGCAGAAATATAAATTAAGTAGCCACGGCCTTTTAATACTTTCATTCAAATGCACTGTATACAGTATAATTGAGTTCGTATCAGGAATTTTGTACTGTGAATGAACACAGATTACACTGGCATGGCCTTTAGGGCAAAATCCACACAGATTAGCCGATTTGGCAAAAATCTGTGATCTTTCTATTATTCCTATTAGAAAAAGTTGTTCCCTTATTGTGTATTAATTCGGAGCTATTTTTCGGCAACACAAAACGACGATAGATCAAATTAACTTTACTAAAACTTTTGTACTGGTTATTTAGATATGTTGATGCGCAACTAAGTTCCCCCTGTTTGGCAATAGATGACTCCAGCTGTAAGTGCTAGTCGATTCTGCCATAACCTAAATGTCATGAGCCAAGCTTAGGCATATGGCAAACATAATGCCTCGACGCAATAATGATTTTCTTTTGACGTCATATTCTTTTGGTTGTGTGAATATGTATGATTTTGTGCCAAATAATCGTCATATGCGGGAAGTATTGCTCGATTTTCTTCTTTCAATTGAAGAAAACGGCAACCGAAGCTCATCGGGATCTTCAAAACGTTTGCGGAGATGCTGCTTTAAGTAAAACAATGTGTCGAAATTTGTTCCGTCAATTTAAAGACGGTGATTTTGATGTTGACGACGGTTTGCATGAAAGAATACGAAAAACCTTTGAAGACACTGAATTGACGGCATTGCTTAATGGGGATCCGTGTCAAACGCAGGTAGAGCTTGCTTCAGTATTAGGAGTTATCCGCCCAGCCATTTTCAAGCGATTGTATGCGTTGGGAATGATTCAAAAACAAGGAACTTTGGTTCCTTATGAGTTGAAACCAAGGGACGTTGAACGTCGTTTTAGCCTATGAACATCTGTTTCAGCAACAAAAAAAAGGCACGTATTGTAACGGGTGGTGAAAAATTGACTCTGGAATGAATCCACAGAAAAGAAAGTCATGGGGGCAGCCCAGTCATGCTTCTTTGTCGTCGCCTCGACAGAATATTCACGCTGCTAAGGTTATGCTCTGTATTTGATGGGACCAGGTCGGTGTTATTTATTACGGACTGTTAAAACCAAGCAAAACCATTACTGGTAATCGGTATCGACTTCAATTATTGCGATTGACCCGGGCTCTGCGTGAGAAACGCCTACATTATACGGAGAGGCACGAAAAAATCATTCTTCAGCATGACAACGTCAAGCCCACTAAAACCCACTTAGAAACGCTGAAAGGGGTAGTCTTACCTCATCCGCCATATTCTCCAAATACTGCGCCGTTCAATCATCACTTATTCTGTATGGTGTGGTTGACCAGCAGTTTCAATCATATGACGACATTAAAGAATGGCTAGATTCAGCGATAGAATCAAGAGATGAACAGTTTTGCCATGGCGGAATTCGAGCTTTGCCAGAAAAATGGGAAAAAGTAGTAGCTAGCGATGGATAATACGAGTATTTTAAATGAATCATTCGTAAACATGTTTTTATAAAAAAGCTAAAATTTTGTAAAAAAAAGATTTAGCGAGAACTTGGTTGCGGACATAATAAAATTAATTTTTGGTACTTATTTTTATACTACTATCAAAGCAGGGTTTTATTTTCAACAATTTCCGAACGTATTCCAAACGTATTAAAAAGTCAATTAATTAAGAAAGTAGTAAAACCGGTACAGAAATGTTGGCAGTTATCGTATGTACAAGGAAGCAATTGCCTGATCGAATTAAAAATTCTTAAAGCTCATTTGGTCAAAAGGTATTTAGCATTTTAGACTTTCACTTTTGGGTGTTACATCTTTTCCCATCTAAGTGAAGATATAATTAACTTCACATACGTGTACTACAGGCTTCGTATATAAAACTTCTGATATGCAGCAGAAATTGTGTTCTTCGCTCTGTTCAATATCATTCGTAATCTAGCTTCACGCGGTTGTTAATATGGATCAGCGATAGAACCACAGATCACACAACCGAACGGAAAAAAACAGTTCGTTTTGTATGATTTGATGTCCTTACTACACTTTTCCTCGCCGCAGCGATTGTAATCAAATTCTTATTTCAATTTTCTTGCGAATGCAGCTTTGCTCATACCTACAGTTACAAAGGGGGGACCCGATATTACAAACTCTTTCCACGTAGGAACCTGAAACCGCAATAAAAAATATTTCAACTATATTTAATTTTATTGTTTATTATTTATTACATTTCGTTTAAACATTAAATTTTTTCGCTTAATATCACGCGGCCCACACGAACCATCGAAAAAGGTAAGAAATCACACTATGAAATACGCGAATTTGTTTTTATATTGATTTTAGGGCAAAACTTTTTTTCATGGAAGTAATTTGAGATTTCAATTAATTCGTTTCTTTCTTGACTATTTTGCCAGAAAGAACATTTCGTATTTCTGTTGATGTTAACATTGGTATTGAGTTTCGTGTTTGCGCTTTGTAATTTAATTTCGCACAAGTTTTTCACAACTTAAAATAAAACGAGAAATACAGAAATACGCAAATGAGCTAAATTGGAAATGACTAAAAAGACAAAAGAATAACAGACGTTAATGAGAAAAACTTGGAGAAGTCGTAAAACGAACAATGAGAAATCAATTGGGCAATTGTTTAAGCCATAATGTCAACGTTTCTATAAATAAAAATTTATTTTAAGTATAGTTAGCTTTTATTATTCCAGCAATTAGGGTGATCTCCATTGCTGAGCTGTAGGGAAAGTTAGTTCAGTCTAACAGCTCTTTAAAGTATTATGTGCGCAACTAACAAAAGATTCATTGAAAGTATTGCCCATGACAAGCTACCAATTTCTCCCATCTCATTGGCAAAGCTTGAATACGGTAAACTGTTCATCTTTTGAGGATATCCACGAATCTAGCCATTCCATGCTGTCGTCATATGAGTGGAACTGCTGGTCAGCCAAACCGTGTGCCATTGAACGGAAAAACTGATAATTGGACGGAGCAATATCTGGAGAATACAGCGGAAGGGGTAAGACTGTCCATTTCAACGTTTCCAGGTAGGTTTTAACGGGCTTGGCCACGTGAAGCCGAGCGCTGTTATGCTGAAGAGTTACATTTCCATGACTCTTCGCGTATTGTGGGCATTTCCCGCGCAGACCTCGGCTTAATCGCATTAATTGAAGTCGATACCGTTTCTCAGTAATGGTTTTGCTTGGTTTTACCAGCTCGTAATAAATAACATCGACCTGGTCTCACCAAATACAGAGCTTAACCTTCGCAGCGTGAATATTCGGTTGAGGCTATGACGCAGAAGCATGACCGGGTAACTTCCATAACTTTCAGTTCTTTGAATTGCTGTAATGAATTCATCTTTCATCACCCGTTACAATGTGATGAAAGAAAGCCTTCCTTTTTTGTCGCTAAAACAGTTGTTCACAGGCGAAAAAACAACGCTCCACGTCTCTTGGCTTCAACTCGTAAGGAACCAAGGTTCCTTGTTTTTGGATCATTCCCAACGTATACAATCGCTTGAAAATGGCTGGGCGGATAACTCTTAATACTGAAGCAAGCTCTACCTGCGTTTGACACGAATCCCCATCAAGCAATGCTGTCAATTCAGTGTCTTCAAATGTTTTGCGTCTTCCTTCACGCGAACGGTCGTTGACATTAGAATCACCGTCTTTAAAGCGATGGAACCAAACTCGACATGTTGTTTCACTTAATGCAGCATCTTCGTAAAACTACTTTTGAAGCTGTTGATGAACTTCCACGCCGTTTTCTTCTATTAAAAGAAGAAAATCAATACTTCCCCCATTTGACGATTATTTGGCACAAAATCATACATATTCAGACAGCCAAAAGAATATGACGTCAAAAAATAATCACTACTGTGTCGAGGCGGTATGTTTACCATATGCCTAAGCTCGGTCTATGACATTTAGGTTATGTCGGAACCAACTATCCCTTACAGCTGGCGCCATCTATTAACAAACAGTGGGAACTTAGTTGCACACATAATAATTTTATTATATTAATACAAAAAAAAAAGCTATTTATTTTCCAATGATTGACTTTAGTAACCTGTATCTCGAGATGTGCAAGTGTGATTGGGTTATGCTAGATGGCGTTAGAAAGATGAAATTTCGTGCTCAGAAAATTACTTACACATAAGCAATGTTCATTATGTTCAATGTTCATACTACGTTCTGAATGGCCAATTGTCGATAATGTTGTCCGAATAATGAAAACCGTCAAGTCCTGTCGGCATGCTGATTGCCCAAGAACTAAACATTGCACGGAAATTTGTTTGGCATCGCTTGAATAAGGCTTGATATAAAAAGGAGCTCGGTGAAAGAAAACCTCATGGACAAAATTTCCATCTATATACAAATATTTACAGCTGTCCCAGTTTTTTGCCAAGACTGAAGAATTTTTCTCAAAGATAGTCTTAATGAAATCGGCTTTAAAATGGAAACATGCTATCGAACAAAATGGTTCCTTTAAACAAAGCCTTCAAAGTTATCCGAAAATAATGGATATGATTTTACTATTCCTTGCATTTGCAGCTCATAATGCTGTTCGATTGCGATGAATTCAGCAGTTCAAATTTTTTGAGAATTTGCTATGATCGATCGTGAGGTTCAAAATTCATGAAATACACCTTTGAATTACCCGATTTTGTTAATATTAGTGAGTGCTACAAAATTCTTGTAATAACGTACATGTTCACGAGTTCAGTGAATGATGGGATAACATTTCAATTAAAGCCTGTGCGCATAGTTGGTAGTTTGACTACAAGTTTTCTTATAATAGCCTAGTTAGTCCCACTTCATAGACACGGCAGATGTTTCATTATAATTCTTTTTTCTCATTCAATTTCTCAACAGAAATGGTGGTTGGGATATTATTTAATGTGACTATTGCGTAACTCTCAAATAAAAGCGATTCTTGGAAATATTGAAAAGAAAAAATGAAAGAAAACACCAAATCGACAAGAATTAATGAAAGTTCTCTATAATGTTCGCTTTTTTCATTTGATATTTTTCTTCTTTGTCAAATGTTTCCACGGAAAACGTTCGCATTAATTTCTTGCTTTTAAATTCTTGGCATTATTAATTTTCTTGTCATTCCATTCCTGTGGTATGAACCGAACAGTGACTACAACAGCAACCAGTGTTCGAGAAACTAACTGGCATTGTTGATGTTATGAAATGTCCTGGTATGGGCGAACACTCGTCCTTGTGGCTTTTCAAAGTAGATGATGATGTTCGTTGTCTTCTTTGTTATTTTTACAAATTTCAACAATGGCTGCAGTTATAATTGATGGCCGCTAGAGCAAAAGCTGGAAGTACAGGCAAAAAAAAATCTTGAAGAAAGAACAAATGAAACGAGAATAAGACTATATACTTCTGCCAGTCATTGTAGCGTATGGCAGCGACTTTATCCGCTGACCTACGTGATCAAGTGTTAGGGAAACTCCAATGCCATTAAAGGCATTAAACAGCATCCCATTGAGACTCATCATTTGCAGACAGTGCAAAGGATGTGAGTGTGAGAGAAAGGCGAGGAAATGCAATGACTCTATGTTATGGTTGGATAAGATAATTAAAAACAAGGGGGGATATAAAGAAGATGGTTTTTAACTACATATATATATATATATATACTAGCCGACCCGGCAAACGTTGCTTTGCCTTCAAATTTTATTTTTATTGGAAATGTTTCTTTAGCAGGATCAGAAATAATTGCTTTTTAATTTGTGGTATGTATAGGAGGTGCCACTCCCCATTGTCCAATCCCGGCCATATTTGCAGCAGCACTTAAGATATGTACACCAAACCGATGTACCAAATTTTGTTCAAATACCGTAAACAGGAGCAGAAATATTGGATATTTAATTTATGGTTTGTATGGGAGGTACCACGCCCCATTGTCCAATCCCGCCCATATTTGCAGTAGCACTTAAGATATATACACCAAACCTACGCACTAAATTTTGTTCAAATACCGTAAGCAGGAGCAGAAATAATTGATTTTTAATTTTTTGTTTGTACGGGAGGTACCACGCCCCTTTGTCCAATTGGACCGAATTGTAAATCTAAACCATCCCGGGCACCACCCAGACGCATATACAAAAATTTATGGAAAGCGGTCCAGCCGTTTAGAAGGAGTTCAGTGACAACGCCCGTGAATTATATATGTAAAGATAGGTACAGAAATCTTTCTCTAAGAAATTATTGAGGGATTATTAACATGGGAATATGTGGGTTAAATTGATGAGTGGCTGTCTATCCGATCGCTTACACACTGTCTATGAGAAATGAGTAACGGCATGTGCAGACGACACACTCAAGGCTAATTCATGGGAACTCATTGATAATCCGTGGGTAACACATGCGTGGGTAACTCGCTTTTGTTGCAAAGTATCAAAAATCTAAAAAAAACACCAAACAAAATCTTGAAAAGGGAGCGTTCAGTCGCAATAATAACCTTTTTTATATATTTCTAGAGGGATGGACATTACCAATACCCAGCTACTGTTTAGCAATATGTTAAGATATGGCAAAATCAAGAAGTTCTATAAAGTTTCATGACATGTGTCGTGTCCATAAGCCTGTCTGTCAGACAAATGGATATCCCTCCATCGACTTACGAAGTTATGTAACAAATTTGGTCAATAGATACTGGATACTTCACACATTTCCCTCTGGATGTTACATTTTTGGCCGTATCAAGTAAAATAGAAAAATATTATTTGGCATCAGAATATACAGTCATTTTGTGGTAATCGACAGTTCTTTTAATAAAATAAATATCACTGGAAAATGAATTGACCGGTTAGCTTGACGATTTGAAATACGAGTATATTTAGTCATTGTTACAATACTAGTACTTTATTTAGTTTAGTTCAAGATTCGTGTAAGAGAAAAGCTGGGATTTTAATTTTGAATTAACCGTATGCACAAGTTTTTATTTTATGTAAATCACCAGTATTACAATATAATGCTCACAGAAATACTTATCGAGATGTTGCTGCTGCTAATGCCCAAACAGAAGAGATCTCATCCACCAATATTTTATTCTTATTATCTCCTTGCATTCAATTAAGCTTATAATGTTTCAAATTTTAAACCAAAATGGCTTGAAAATATATAAGAAATGTAATTGGTGATGAAGAATAAGTGTATATTAGCATTGTGCATTCAACAGTATATTGTTTGCTAGAGATCGATCAGTCAACATTGTGAAAACATTGTGCAGTAAATGCATCATGAATTTTGTCACTCAAAAGTGTTAACTCAATAAATACATAAAAATGTATATGCATTAAATCAAAGTGTTTACAGTATATGCAAATAGTGTACATATAAGTACACATATGGTCAAAATAATAAGTACATCTTATATTTTTTCTTTAAGGCTCGTAGACCAAAAAACAAATACTAATAGACTAAACAGACTAATAAAAATTAAATAAACATTAAAACAATAACAAAAAACCAAAACTTAAGTTAAGCATTTTTCAAAAAGTAAGAAATTAATCAAAAAACATTGAACAAAATAATAAGTACATTTAGTTAAAATAAGCAAAAAAAGTAAAAAATCAAGTTTCTTTCTACTAAATTGGCAGAGTTTATTTTTAATTATTCTGTTGACTCTTTTTGGCATGCTAGTAATAAGCTTCCTGCAAGTTTCTACTGGTATTTCATGCCTAGTTTTTTGAACAAAATTCTATAACTGATCCCTATTTTAAAGAACATCCTTTACAATTCTTTGTTTCAACTCTCCCCAAAGATTTTCGTTTGGATTTAAGTCCGGAGATTGACCTGGTTAGGCAAGAAGGGCAACACTATTGTCTTGGAACCAATCTTTTACCAATTTAGAAGTATGGTTTAGGTCGTTATCCTGCTGGAATGTCCATCTAAGAGGCATACTTTTCACAGCATTGTTCAACATCGTACTTTCCAAGATATCGTATTTTACAAGATAACACGAGGAACAAGCCCCAGACCATAATATTGCCACCCCCGTGCTTGACCGTCTTCTTTGTAAAGCGAACATGGTATTCCTTAACCTTACGGCGTCGAACATTCCAGGCACAGTCGTTTGCAAATACATTAATTTTTGTCTCATCGCTCCCCACAATGTTTCGCCATTTTTTTTTTCACCGTCTCCTCCGGACCAATTGGAATGACTTCTTGCATACACCAATCTAGCCTTTAATTTTTTTTTTGCCTTAGCAAAGGAGCTCTTCCTGATGGAATACAATTCCTCTCCTATTGACCAAGGCTGGCCCCCTTTGTGGGATTAATTCATTTGAACGGGCCTATGTATACATGGGGGGTTATGTGTGTGTTGACAGATATTCTCCCGAAGGATTGTCTTTAATTAATAAGGAGGGGAAAAACAATGGAATTAATGGGACATGGGAATGAGATATTTACCTTATATCATCTGGTGGTGATGAAAACACTTCGGATTTTCACTGAGGTTGGATAACAATTGAGTTAAAACTCAATTGTAATAGGCCTTGTATGCCAGAATCGTGGAGCAATTCTGACTGCTAGAATGCGAGAAAAAGCTTTTGGCAAGATATATTACAAGATAGTAACACGAGATATTACAAGACAGTGACAAGTGATTTTTCATATAAGAAAGTGACAAGAGATATTATATTAGAAATTGACGGGTGTGGAATGAATATTACGGTTAAACTCTGACTTTTTAGTTGGGGCTTATACAGGGCCAATTGCTGATAGTACAGGTTGATCGCTGTAGGGAAGCAGCTAAAAGTAGATTTTTTTCTGTCAATACCATCAAACACACAGCAGAGCTATTCGATCACTGCCGATTTTGATTGAAGTTCTCGCAAGTGGCCCAATTTTCATCACCAGTAGCCATACACTTCAAAAATGGGTCGATTCTGTTGCGACTCAGCAGTAATTCTTAGATGGAAATTTGAGGACACATGAGGTTTTTTCTTTAACTGGTATGGTATCCATACATCGAATTTCCTTTTTGTATCGAGCCTTCTTCAAATGATCCTACACAGATTTTTCAGTAATTTTTAACTTCTGTTTAGTCAAATGATTTCTTGCCAATCCCACCAAACGAGGTGTGATCAAAAAAAAAATCCATTATTTTGAACTTTTTTCAAAAAGTATTTAATTATTTATCAATTTCTATTTTACTTCCTTGAAAGTAGCCCCCTCAGATATAATACATTATTCGTGCCAGCGTTTCTTTTAATCCTCGAAACACTTCTAAAACGCGCTTTTTGGTATCGCCAACAGCTCCTGTTGATCCATTTTTTCGAATAGTAAAAAATCGAAGAGCACACCAGAACACGACTAACCTTTTTATTTGTCAAAAACAAACTGACAATTCAAAATGGCTGATATTGTCAATATATATAACAGACAACAAAAAAAAAATGCGAAAATCGAACCTACGTAATTCAAGAAATTTAAAAAACCCGTTTTTTTTTTATCACACCTCGTACACACAGCAGAACCTTTTTGACCACCAATACTGGCTTGATCATCATTTGCGTCGACTCTCCGCCACTTGACCACGACCTTTATCGTTTAATATTGACGTAGGTGACGCGCTTTTCATCACCAGTCGCCATTTGCCTCAGAAATGAGTCGATATTGTGAAAATCCACTGCCTATTCGTATATGAAAATTCGGCTTGTGAGGGTTTTTCCGCGTTAACATGTGTGGTATTCGTACACCGAGCTTAATATTGTATCCGACATTATTCAAATGATCATAAACGATTTTTTACAACGCTTACGTGACAGTTTGACTTGATGATTTCAATTATTCTATCGACATTTTTGACAATTAGCCTTTCAGAACGTGGTGCATTTTTGCATTGGTGCTTTAACGAAACTATATCAAAATTTTGCATAAATGGCTAATACAATATCAGGGCCATAAACACTATTCATATTTCCTACAACCAAGGAAGGAAAACTTTAAAATATAGCATATTTTATCTTTGCTGAGGTTCCTCTTTCACGTGTTCTCAGCTAACACTGAAACAAGTAATCACAAAACTGGCTGAGTAGTTTATTAAGTGCAAAATGTCATCTCTATAACGCCATCTAGTGTCGATATACAGAATATTAAAGCCATCTTTTGGAAAAATTGTGCACTGCAGTGCCTTATGTTAGGGCACAAAGAAAATATTTGCTCGAGAACGTATGATAGTTAGAATATCGAACAATAAAATTGAAATCTCAGTTGCCAAATTACATTTTGCCCCATTGAGACCAAGTTTGTCCTTCTCCCATAATACTCGTATATAACTTATAATATGTATCTGCCTGAATTTGGGCTCCGCATAGTTCATATTGATTTTATTAGGTTGCAATTTTAGACTTTTTCTTTTTGTTTCACACTTTTTGTTTTTGTTTTAGACTTTTTCTTTTTGTTTCAGACTTTTTCTTTTTGTTTTATGTGTTCATTACGGAATGGGCTCAATTGCTAATACATCGATCTTGAGTGACCACAATATTGCGACTTTTGGTCTTTCACATTTTTCGCCTATTTGCCTTTTTCATATGAAGTTATGACTTCACATTGTTCCGTTTCCTTCTCATATTTTTTTTTTTCAAATCTCATGTTGCATTTGCAGTAACATAACTGTGTGAGCAGTGTTCTTTAGCACATTGCAGAGTTGCAAATATACGCAACTTGTCAGTGACCAAAGAGTAGACAATATTTTGCCGTAGGGAAAATCAACGAGACTCACAGATGGTAGACGCATTTCTACACATCTACTGTAGAAAAGCGATGTCACCCACATATATCTCCTCTGTCCTTCAACGTGTTCTCACTTCCCGCTATCATAATTTATGCCTCGAGCTGTTCATTGAAAATGTTCATCATATCGTTAAACTACCATCAACTATTAAGGCATCTTCAATCAAGCGCTCGTCTATACCCCGGTCCACGTACAAATTCCAGTTTCCTTTCCTCCTCGCCTGTTGCTAATCATTAACGATGTAAGTGATAGTGGTAGCCGCAGTCCTCTTCCGGCAGTTAGTATGTTGCGTTTCATACTGTACCTCACCTTGTCTCCTTTTCTTCCATTTCATCACATTCTCTTCATTGTCTATGGGTTTTTAAGTGAATCTAAGTGTTGACACCAAAAATGTACGTATCATTAAAATAAAAAACGCAGCAGGACCAAAGAAAAAAAAAAAGGAATCAAATTTAAAACAAGTCAGCAGAAAAAAAATTAAACGCAAGAAAGCATTTTTCAAAGCATAATTCTGGTCCTTCATGTCGTCCGTTCACGAATATTGTCTAAATAGTTGAAACTAGAAAAAAAAAACGCAAAGAAAAAAAAAACTAATTTAAAGTCTACAAGGACAATTTGATGGTCGAACAAAGATAAGAGATGGAAGGGCGTGTACGAGTATATTCGCATTGACACAAAGACATTTTACACAAGTAAAGAAGAAAAAAGGAAGCACTAAATACACGATGTCTAATTAATCTTAATTAATAACAAGTACATGTGAGTGGGATCAGGAGTCACTAAAAGTTAATTTCCACTTAAATGTGGCACTAAAGAGAATGATTTTAATTAAGATGAATTGGAATGGTTTCGTAGACGACTTGAAAATTATTTTGTGTTCACTACAATTTAGAATTCAATTTGAGTCACAATACTTATATTAATTGGGCTTCCCAACGAATGCTCTGTACATTCTTAAATACAGCTAACGTTAATTGATTATTATTATTGATATTTAAAGCCTAGTTAAAGAGATATTTCAGGTCCTTTTTGTCGCTAAGTTGTGACAACTGTTCACTATGCTGATGTGGAATTAAAGTGCGATCTGTCATTTAGCTTGTTTACAGGGCTCGGTGTTTTCAGTTCGAATCAAGTGCGTTCTGCAACTTTTATAATAGATACAAATACTAGGAAAAAAGAATTATCTCAAATATTGTATTGCAAACTAATGTCATGAGTATTGCAAACTAATGTCATGAGTCGAATCGCTGAAAATTTCACATAAGTCCTACAGTAAAAAGATTTTATCCAAAACAAGTACATGTGAGTTGTACGCTAGACAAACAAAGAAAACGGTGATTCAAAATTATCGTTTACGTTTGAAACAGATAGCCTTGGAGCTTTATATGCCTCATGAATCAATTCGTCTCATTTTACTCTATCCTTTGGATATGAAACGTGTTTGTAGCTTGACTTGTTCCGAAAGACCTGCATTTTGTTTAAAAGACTCAGTCGCGTAAAGGTCGCTGAAGACATGTCAGAATGCATTCATAGAAAGCATTATAGCTGGTGATGAGACACTGATTTACAAGTTTAACTTACAAACCAGCGCATTTCTACTCAGCCGAAAACGAAAAAACCATTTCAAATTTTGTAATAAGGTGTGTTTCATATTTATAAAGCCGCCCATAAATTTTCTTTATTTGTGTAAAGGTAAATTTTTTGTTGTTATGATGTTCTATCAAAATACTCATTTGGACGAAACCATCATGCACACAAACTTTGGGATTTGTATAGATAACGGTACTTTTGTTTTTGTGATATTTCTGTTTTTTAGCGTGTTTCACAGTTATAATGCCATGTTCAATTAGTGAGTTTTTCAAATTTTTCAAGTTTTTTCCTCGCTGCATGTCGTTGTTATTAGTGCATTTTACCACTTCTTTGCCAAAATTATCATAACCCTATTCCAAGCATAAAGAAGTGGTAAAATTCACCAATAACAACGACATGCCGCGAGGAAAAAGTTTGACAGAACACGAAATAGGTAAAATAATCGCTTACAAGGAAGAAGGATGCAGTGGAAGAAAAATTGGACGCAAACTAGACACGAGCTTTAGTCTTATTCCAAAATTTTTACGAGATCCTGTCGTTTATGGATCTAATAAGCCCTCAGAAAGCAAAAAAAAAAAAAGAAATTATAAGCGCGATGAGTGACAAATTATAAAAAGTGCCAGCAACACATCAAGAAGTTGACGCGACTTGCAAGCTGTTATGGATGGCTGTACAAATATAAAACGCAACTTATTCATGACTTCCTCAACAATCGCGATGTTGTGCACTCGGAACTCTTACCAAAAGACCGAAGGGCAAGTAAAGAACATTATTTGGGCATAACGTGGCGTTCAAGACATCAAATTCGTACAAAAAAAACCAACGTAGTGGAAGGATTTTGAACCGCTGTAAAGCACAATCTCACAAGGTTACCACTGTGAACGAACTTCGGGCGAAAATCTTAACAGATGCCATCGAGCATCTGATATTACCGAAGGGCAAGTAAAGAATATTATCAACTTAGCAGTTCGGGGCCTTTGTGTTCAGTCGGTGGAAGAAATAAAAGGAAATTCACATCAGGAAGGGAAGTCACTTCAGGAAAGAGTGTTTGAATAGTGTTTTTATGACTAGATTATTCGTTGTCTTCTTTGTTTTCTAAAACTCAAATTAGCAGTTAGGAGCTTCTGTGTTCAGTCGGTAGAAGACATAAAAGGATATTCACATTAGGAAGTGCAATCATTTCAGGAAAGTGTGTTTAAAATTTTATTCGTTGGCATAATTGCATTACTTCGGAAAGTATATTGTTTTAAAGAAGGTGGTAGTTTCAATGAAAATTAATTTTTTTTTTTATAGTTAACTGACTAATTTTCGGTACTTTTTCGACACAATGCATATTTGAATCACTAAACGTGCTTAATCATCCTTTGCGACGCGTCGGAACTGAATAGTATGAACATTCAGTTTGTTGGTCTAAGAACGTCTTATCAATTCTAAGGGGTTTCTTTCATAAAGCTATAATTTCAATGAAACTTTTATTTCATTATAATGCTTGAATTTTGCCATTACGAACAAAATAGAGTATCATTTAAATGGCCGCCTCTGCATTGGTTGCAGCAGTGGATCCTTTTGGGGCAGTTTTTGACTATTTTTGCGCTCATTTCGGGCGCTCATTTTCTAGTGTTGGTTTCCAAATGTTCCAATTTTTGGGAATTATCCGCGTAAACACTGTCTTTGACTTAGCCCCACAAAAAAGTCTAACGGCGTCAAATCGCATGATCTTCTCATGCAATAAAGCCAAAATCGGGCGAGTTTAATCACGTTTGAATAGCCGCTATTGTAGTGAGTATTAATTGTTTTTGCGCTTTATTTGGTTATTAGACGATCCATATTCTTAAGTGGCGAACCTTCCACTAAATAAATAACACTTCAGATAACAGGTATCCAACACCTGACAGCCTTGCTAGACCACCGTTTTTGAAACCACGAAATGGTAACGCTGTATAAGGGCTGAAATTAATTAGGAAAGAACCCTGCCGAAAATAGGCCATATAGCCCCATTTTCGATATAGAACACAAAAAATACTCGTAGGATGACCAGCCCAAATACAACCACTTATCAATATTATAGTTTTGGTTTGAAGTTAACAAAATGTTGGCCATATAGTTTGGTTTAGCTCATGTCAATCTTATCTCGATTTTGTCGAATTTATTGTATATAATTGCCAAAAGAATTGAATTGTTTTCATCAATTTGATTTATCAGAGTCACGAACGAACTTTACTTAAAACCAATCATATCAAATAGAATAGAATCTTGGCGGACATTACAATAATTCATATTCATTTGAGCACCTATCCAACTTGATGTTTTCCACTTGTTCGTCGTATTCCAGACACTTATAAAATGTTCGTTAGAGCTCATTTATTACTTTTTCTGTCGTAGAATAATCACATATCAGGGAATAGTCAACAGAAATTTGAATCAGTTTTTTCGTATTTTTGCAAAAGTGTGCCTTGTGTCCGTAGAGACGTGGAAAACCGCCAGGTTCTTAGCAACAAATGTTGCCAATGAATGCACAATATTGCAATTAATGTATTGAAGATACCCCAATGGACATGGCACTGCAGTTCATTTATTTTCCCAGAACTAAGTTTATCAATCGCATAACGTAAGCCAAACTTGACTGAGTTCAGTGCAACTGAAAGACTAAGGATACATGGATTAAATCGAGAAGTACCAGAAGGGGGATGGCTCTCAATTCTCTCAGATATTGCAATACAATGGACCAAAATATGAGTATATGTTGCTACAGTTTACAAATTGGAAGGTTCAGAGAGAAAATTGAATTTTGGAAAATAGGATAATTTATGTGGTAGACACCAGGAGAAGCTCGACAATGTGGTTCATTTTCATTCTGCAATAATGCTTTCGCAAACGCTCAATGTATACCATAATAAGCTCAATTTAGTGCAACAGGTTAGACAATACGAACGGGACAATATATGGGAAAAATTGGTCGTTTATATGACAGGCAATAAAAGGGGCATAGTAAATTGACCGACTTCTTTAGATTTCAACAAGAATTATAAGGCCAAACAATGACTTAAAATTAAAATTGCTACGGTTACCTGTTAGGAGTTACAGGAATAAAATCGAATTTTGAAAATCGGCCAATTCTGTTTATTTTCATTTTGTGACGCTACTTTGACGAATACTCATTGTGTACCACATATAATAGATATGAATCTAAGAATATGTTGCTTAAATGGGTCATTTATATAAAGGATGTTCCAACAAGAACGCAAGATTTAAATAACTGATGCAGCAATTGAATTGTTTCTCTGGCTGTATGACATGTGGCGCCGTCTTGTTGAAACCACATGCCCTCCACATTCATTTCTTCAATTCTAGGCACGAAAAAACTGGTAATCATTTCACGATACCGAACACCATTGACTGTTTGCGCTTGATATGCCTCATTTTCATAAAAAAGGTCCAATGATTCCTCCAGCCCAACATCCACACCTCAAAGTGACACGTTGAGGATGCAGTTGCTTCTCGTGAATCACTCGAGCATTTTCCTTACCCCAAATGCAACAATTCCGCCTATTGACGAAGCCATCAGGATGGAAATGGGGCTCGTCACTGAAGATGATTTTATCGGCAAAATCAGCATTTTCATGTTGTCTCTCCAATACCCAATTAACGAACTCAATTCGCTGTCCATGGTCAGCTGGCTTCAGTTCCTGAGTCAATTGAACTTTGTATGCATGAAGATGCAAATCTTTCTTCAAAATTCGCTGCATAGTGGATTTGTAGACACCAATTTGCTGAGCTCGGTGTCGAATTGAGGTGGATGGAGTTTGAGCGACATCATTACGTACAGCTGCGACGTTTTCGGTCGATCGACTTGGTCGAAGGCGCGTTGTTGTCTTTACATCACTAACAGACCTAGTTTTGGCAAATTTATACATAAATCTCTTTAAAGTTGACTCCTTTGGAGCATTATTGTGACCCCAAATTGATCGCAATTTGCAAACTGTAGCAGCAAAACTTTCACCATTTTGGTAAAACAATTTCACAATGAGAATGCGTTATTCATTCGTGTAGCGCTCCATTTTTATTAGCAAACAATAACAATTGTTCAAATGTAAAACAATGACACTTAGAATGGCGCCAAATTTAAATCTTTTGTTCTTGTTGGGGCACCCTTTACAAAACGCTAGAAGGGCAATGGTTAATTCTAAAATTATTTCAGATTTTCCCAGCCTATCAATTGGGATCTACAAAGGAAAATTTTGAAGAGATACCAGCGAGAGAGCGAATGCATCCCATTCAGAAATCGTCAAATCAACATTGGAATTTATATCTTCCTAGATGATAGTAGTGATAGCTGTCATAGATATTCAGTGGACTCAGTGCTCCTTACCCTGCTTTTCGTATTTTTTTTATTGATATCAGAGCTAATCTGATATCAACCATAAAAAATTAAGGTGAATTTTCAAATTTCGCGGGCTACGTACATTCGACTTTTGATTATTATTATTTTTTTCATGTTGTTACACTCGTCTCGAAGATATGTTGATGGTTTTATCCATATAGCATGTTTAGTTTGTTTGTGAGAGGCATAAATAAGGCAAAAGTTTTGCATGTTTGGCGTTTTCTCCTATCGAAAAGAGTGGATCAAAGAAGTTGCGTCAAATTTTGTGAAGGAAAACTGGTGCTCAAAAACACATGAAATGTTGACAGTAGCATACATTGAAATTACTGTAAGTAAAAAAAATATTTACAAATGGTACAAGCTTTTCACATAAGGTCGTGAAGATGTGAATAACAACGCTCGCTCTGGACACCCCAGCACATCAGCAACCGATGAAAATGTTGAGGAATGAAGAAAATTGTTACGGAGAATCGTCGAATCACAATTAGAGAAGTTGCTGAGGATGTCGGCATATATGGTTGGCCCATGCCATGCAATCTTTTCGAAAATTTTGGCCATGAAGAGTGTGGCAGCAAAGTTCGTTCCAAAATTGCTGAATTTTGACCAAAAACAACGTCGCATGAACGTCACTCAGGAATTGTTGAATGACGTCAACGATGATCCAGATTTGCTTAAAAGTGTCATAATTAGTGACGAATCATGGGTATACGGTTATGACATCGAGACCAAAGCCCAATTGTCCCAATTGTGCAAGAGTTCAGGAGGGTCAAGACCAAAAAAAGCATGCCAAGTTCGACCAAATGTCTAGTTTTTGCTAAAAACCGAATCGCAAGGAGAGTTGAGGGACATACCAAAAAGTGCATATCAGAACTGCATCGAGGATTGGACAAAACGCTGGCACAAGTGTATTACTACTTTTCAGGGGTTAAAATAGATGAATAAATGAATATTTTTTTTAGAAAAATTAAAATTCACCTTATATATGAACATACCTCGTATATAAGTCGTAGCAAGAAAATTCGATATTTTTCCAACAACTCTCTCCCTCGACTTGTATAAGTGAAATTGGTTTGCCCTAGGTGGCGCTGGAAAGATGAAACTTTGAACTCACAAAACTTTTCCGACAATCTTATGATTATATTTTACAATTTCTCTTTGGTAAATGTGAAAACTCCAGTTAGGGAATGATAATAGTGTTTATGGCCTTGATATTGTAACAGTCAATTTATTGATTTGCCCGAAAAATTGTAATTCATTTTAGTTCTTTTTTTACAAAATCCTATTGCGATTTCCGAACAAAACTCATACTGACATTTCAACAAATAAATGTTATTAATTTAAATAGCATAATTGTTGTTGCGCAAATCAAATTAGTTGGAATGTAATGGGGGAAAAAGTTATATTAATTATGAAAATCCTGAATAATTAAATTTAATACTGTCCCTGCAGCAACCGCGGTTTTCATTCGACATCCAGCTGTGGAAAAAGTTTACTTTATGTTTTGCACATCAAACATTACGCTGATGACAATAATAAAACAAACATATGAGCAAATGCCTGCGGACATGTAAAGTTAGGTTAGCAAACCAAAAATACAATGATTAAATACCGCACGAGCGACAGTGCAACACGTTGTGAGAAAAACTTTCTAGAAATAAAACAAAAACAGCCATGTGAATATGTGAAATATGTTTGTGTTTAAAATTGTTAAAGGCTTAACATGAGAAGACTGCAATTTAGTTAGCCTTTTTTTGTAATGCTTTGCTAAAAACACGTCACGGAAAAAATTGATGTGATTACATATATGTATGTATAAGATTGGAAGAAGACTCCGCAATGCCTTTATAACTGAAATCCTAAAGAGTTATTCATTTTACAAATGTATGTTAATACGTTCATTTGTAAAAAAATATTAATTGAATTCCGAATAAATCTTTACGATAATTTCAGAGCACCCAGCGCAAAGTTGAATATAATGTGCAGTAAAAAGAATTCAATTATTTCTGCACGACATTGAAGTTTTTGTTTAGCATAGTTAGAATGATCCGATTCATGCCAAATATGCATTGCTTGTTAACACTGACTGATTGCCATTTTGAAGGTAATTCCATTATGTCTCTCTCATAGAAACCCTTGTCTCTATTGGGAAGAAAATTGGGACAATCTATTTTCACAAACTTTTCTTGTGGTGAATTTAAAGTGGATGCATAAAAATCACTCAAACAAGCTCCCGGAGCTTCTGACGAGTTACTATCGATGTTCGAGGATTTGTGATGTCCTGATGGAACACAATTCCTCTTCTAGTAATCAAAGCTGGCCTTTCTTCCTTCAGACGATTGCCTGTCAATCACACCAAGCATACAATAAAATTTTCCTAACTGTCAATTCTGGCTTGGCCATTGTTTGCGTCTGCTGGCGACGTTTCGACCACGACCATTCTTAATCGACGTTGTCGTAAGTGACCGTGTTTTCACCACAAGTCAACATCTTAGAGATGGGTGGATTCCCTTGCTGTTGAATCACAATTGGCTGATGGAAATTCGGACCATGAGGTTTTTTTGGGTCGTACCCCTTCACCGAGCTTCTTTTTGTATGCAGCCTTATTCAAAGAATTTTTTGCGAAATGTTTAGCTCCTGGGCAATTAAAATAAATGTGTAATTGAACTTGACGGTTGCAATTATTCTATCGATATTTTGGAAGACAATTGGTCGTTTAAAGCGTAGCTTGCTTATTAGCCATTAAATAAGATAAATTCAAAGACTTGTGGTATTTTCTCTTTGCTGGTGTTCATCATTGACGCGCTTAAACAATCCTAAATGATGCAGTCAAAAAACAGTCTGAGTAGTTTTTTGAATGCCATTTAGCGATTGGAAAGATGTTGGAAAAATAATGGATTTACTTTTTCGACAACCTATATATAGACACGTCTTAGTATGCACTTGATTTGTTCTTGATCTTTTTGTATCTTTACCCGATGAAATGAATACATTTCTTAATAAATAAATAGGAATCATTTAAAGCACCAAAGGTATTTCAGAAATTTGTAAAGCGACTGAACAATATCCATCTCTGTGGCTGGCTGCTTGCCATAACAGCCGTAAATATTTATGAAACATTTTAATGTTTGTACGGCCTTACAAATTGCCAGACCGTAACGTAGGATTGTAACTGCCCTTTCTGGTAGCTCACATACAAATTTATTGATTTTCTAAAATGCATTTTTCTTCAGTAACTTGAATATTTGTCGATTGTATTGATTTGTTGAGATTATAGATAGTATCTCTAATAGTTTGTAAGATATGACCGTCCAAAATGTTAAATTTTGCGGAGGGTTCCATGTTTCTTCTCGCAATCTCTAGCCCAATTTGGCATATGGCAATTGCTTGATTTCTAGAAACATTTGAACAAATTAGTCATGACAATTGGTTCGTTTTTTTAAAAACAGAAGTGGAATTTTTCTTCAGTAACTTGAATATTTGTCGATTGTATTGATTTGTAGAACTTGACAGAATTTAAATAGTTGATTTACAAACCACACCCTTTTTGGTGCCCTTCATACAAATGACCGATTTAATCCACATATTCTCAGCTTCATAGCTTTCAAGTAGTAGCATTGAATTTAGCCTAATTTATTACATGACGTGCGTTTGATAAATTTGGATCTGAGAATGAAAATGGCCTGCATTGGGTATGGTGCCAATTCGTTTACTTCCAATACAAATTGACCTATTTTATACATTTTTTGATTACTCGCCAGTAAAAATATGTAGGCTGCGGTAACTTCGGTTCTTGCTAAGAAAATTTTAATGGTAATGCTTGATGAGTTGTGAAAAATTCGACTGCATAACCTCGCACATTCCGCTGATTCTCCCCCTACAAGCTATCCAATTTAGTCCATATGCTCCTGGATTTAAATTTCCATTCAGATGCATTATGAGCGGTATTGTGCACTATTTTAGAGCATTTATCGATAGGATTCAAGCGATTTATCACGTTCATTCTGTCGCTCCACTCACACTTGCAGTAATGCAAAAGAGTGCTGTCTGAAATTGTGGTAATGTACGAGGTGTGTTCAAAAAATAAGGTGAGTTTTCAAATTTCACGCGCAAGACACATTGGACTTTCGATTATTATTATTTTTTTTTTTTTTGCTGGTGCACTCGTCTCGAAGATATTTTGACGGTTTAATCCATATCGCATGTTCAGTTTGTTTGTGAGAGGCATAAATAAGGCAAGTGTTTTGAGTGTTCGGCGTTTTATGCTATCGAAAAAAGTGGATCAAAGAAGTTGCATCAAATTTTGTGTACAAAATGGAATTAAGTGCTCAAAAACACATGAAATGTTGGCAGTGGCATACGATGAGATTACTCTGAGTCAAACAACTGTTTACAAGTGTACAAGCTTTTCACAGAAGGTCGAGAATATGTGAATGATGACGCTTGCTCTGGACGCCTCAACACATCAACAACCCATGAAAATGTTGAGAAAGTGAAGATAATTGTTATGGTAAATCGTCGAATCATAATTAGAGAATTTGCTCAGGATGTCGGAATATCGATTGGCCCATGCCATGCAATCTTTTCGGAAATTTTGGGCATGAAGCGTGTGGTAGCGAAGTTCGTTCCAAAATTGCTGAATTTTGACCAAAAACAACGTTGCATAAGCATCGCTCAGGAATTGTTGAATGACATCAATGATGATCCAGATTTGCTTAAAAGGGTCATAACTGGTGACAAATCTTGGTTATATGGTTATGACATCGAAACCAAAGCCCAATTGTCCCAATTGTGCAAGAGTTCAGGAGGGCCAAGACCAAAAAAAGCATGCCAAGTTCGATCAAATGTCAAGGTTTTGTTCACTGTTGTTTTCGATTATCATAGCGTAGTGCATCAGGAGTTCCTACCACAAGGTCGTACGGAATGGAATTGTGGAAAAAATGTTCATGGCTTTTGCATCATGATAATGCACCTGCTCACTCATCTTCGCTTGTGAGAGATTATTTGGCCAAAAAAAAAACACCGTTGTCATGCCTCAGCCACCGTATTCACCAGATTTGGCCCCCTGCGACTTTTTTCTGTTCCCAAGATTGAAGAGACCCATGAAAGGACGGCGTTTTGCGACGATTGAAGAGATAAAAACTGAATCGCTGAGAGCTCAAAGACATACCAAAGAGAGCATATAAGAACTCTGTATTATATCTGAGTTGGTTTACTTTGAAGGTTATAAAATAGAAATTGATGAATAAATAAATATTTTTTGATAAAAATTAAAATGCATCTTTCTTTTGAACACACCTCGTAAGTCAGTTCACCTGATTGAAATTTCTAGTTTATAAATTAAAATCGTTTTTTCGATCTTTGTGTAGTATGAATGAAGTACTATAATATGATTATAATGGAACAAGCTAACTAAAGGGTGTTCCAACAAGAACTCAAGATGTAAATGACTGATGCAGCAATTGAATTGTTTCTCTGGCTTTATGACATGTAACGCCGTCTTGTTGAAACCACATTTATTTATTCAATTCTAGGCACGAAAAAAATGGTTATCTCGTGAATCTCGTGAATCACTCGAGTACTTTCCTCACCCCAAATGCGACAATTCTGCCTATTGATGAAGCCATCAAGATGGAAATGGGCTTCGTCACTGAAGATGATTTTATCGGCAAAATCAACATTTTCATGTTATCTCTCCAATACCCAATTAACAAACTACCTTAATCTCTTTACAGTTGACTATTTTGAAGCATTATTGTGACCCCAAATTGATCGCAATTTGCAAACTGTAGCTGCAAAACTTTCACCATTTTGGTAAAACAATTTCACAATGAGAATGCTTTGTTCACTCGTGTAGCGCCCCATTTTTACTAACCTCGTACCTTATACTGGCAAACAATAACAATTGTTTAAATGTCAAACAATGACACTTCGAATGGCGCCAAATTTAAATCTTGCGTTCTTGTTGGGGCACCCTTTATATACGTATTCTTTGAACAACTTGGCATATTAAATTCCACTTATCACTCCATGCATTTAACTGTTATTCACCCTTCTTTAGTAGGCATCAAAAATCATTAGAAGGAATATTTTTTTATCGCCATTTGGTTGAAAATTACGGCAGCAGTAAACTTAATTTTTTCATTGGTTCTGCCTTTCATCTGTCACTTTGTTAAAGTGCAATGAATTTTGTGTCTACGAAATCAGTCTCATAGAACCTTCAAGCTTTTTGGGGGAAAATCTTCATTTGCCTTTTTTGTGCCCACAGATCTCAAATTGCATGATTTGCTCCTTTTTTTCCTTACAATTATATGAGTGCTGCTACAAGCACTCAACGTCCACTTTATACAACGTTATGCAAGTATTATTTCCCCATTTCCCTCTTGTAAGCTGACCTTTTCATTACTCTTCGTTTTTTGCCTCTTTCAGGATTTTCAAAATGACTTCATCAGCCGCACAGGCAGATGTAAATCTTTTACATGCTTCGGTCCTTTCTATGGTGGAATTCGACGATGATATTTTCGCTGCTGGTAACTGTTTCGACTGGAATGAACATCCATCGCAACCGGGACTATTCTGCCCCTTTGCGTATCGTTTACCACCACCCAATCTGGGCGCTATACTGGCCAAGGACCTGTCCATGGAGTATCATTATTTGGGAAATACCTCCGAGTGGTTTTTTCAGGCGCGGAAAAATGCCGAAAAAGTGATAGCGCGCAATGAACAGTATTTAAAAGGTAAGTTTGTACGAGTATGCAGAAATAATGAACCTTAAATACTCACGCACTCACATAGAGAATCCTTATGGTATATTTTGCCGGACAGCGTGTTAATTATTCTTATTTGGCGAGTGGTTCGAATTATTTTGGATGCATTGACATTTTTATAGGGTGGATTAGCAAATTGAACTAAAAAAAATGCAAATCAGCATCATTGACATGCAATGTCAAGTCTAGAAGGATCTGGATATCCACTTCTGTACCTCAGTATAAACAATTTACGTTGTACGATTTTTGTTTGTCTAGATTAAATGGTACAGGATGTCAACTATTATTTGTCGGTGAATTCTTCGTTAAGGAAAAATTTCATCATCATTTTTTTTTTGCGACAGACGCCGCAAAATGATACAATTCTACCGATACTATTTTAATCTATTATATAATCTGCCCCTTTTTAAAAGCTCTCTGAAAAAAAATGTTAATTTCAATTTTTCACTTCTTCGTCGTTATGGAAATTCAAATCCTTTAAGTCGTTGCTCAGACTGCTAAATAGGTGATAGTCATATGGCACGAGATCTGGAGAGTACGGCGGGTGAGGTAAAGCTTCCCATCCAAGCTCTGACAGTTTCTGATGTGTCTGCAAGGCATTGTGAGGCCTGGGTGAGGCAGTATGAGGTACCCACACATCGGGTTTGCTTTAAAATTCGAGCTCTTTTATGACCCAGTGAACGGTTGAGATTGATTTCTTTGATTATTTCAGCTGTTTCCCTAACTGTTGCACTGGGATTAATAATAATTAAATCTCTCACCTCCTCAGAAACAATTTCTTTTGGTCGTCCTGATCTGGGAGCTTTCGTTATGATACAATACTTTTTTTTGAAATCGCATAATGCCCTATAGCCCAAATCAGAAAATAAAATGACAAATATTGTTATTGGGATGTACGAAAAGAGAAACATATGGCGCTAATATATAAAGCGTCAATTTGCACGAAAAGACTGTCTAGTTCATATATGATTTAAGATAATACGTGATGGTGGTCTAAGATTATACTCTCGAAGATTATACACTTTTTGTGAGAACATTAGCTCTGACAAACACTCCAATTCAATGGGTTTATATGAGGTATAGTAAAAAGAAATGCATAATTTTTCCAATAGATGGATTTAATAATCTGTATCACGCGTTGTGTAAGTACGGTCGGATTACGTTAGATATTATTAAAAACATAAGCTTTCGTACCCGGAAAAACCAGTCAAACAGTTTTGAGATTGCTTGATTCAGTATTGTTTGAGCGCGCTTCAATGATGGACACCAGCAAAAGAAAGAGATATATGATATTCTACAGTTTATTTTACAATAAAAATGAAAACGCAATCTAATCGGCTGGAAAACTGGATAGTGTTTATGATTTCGGTACTATATTAACCCATCAAGCAGAATTTTGATCTATTCTATTCTCGTGATTTTGTTAAAGATGCACAATACGAGTACTCTGGAAAGTCAGTTATCGAAAATGTCTGTAGAATAACGGAAATCGTCAAGTCAGTATCATGTATACACTGTTTCCACTGTCCAGCAGCATAAAGTCGTATAGAACCAGTTAAATAAGGCTAAATACTAAAAGGAGCTCGAGTTAACGCAAAACAATATCGTAGACTAATTTTTATCTGCAAATCGCTGCTTAATCGCAAAAAAATCGACCCATTTCTGAGGCGGATGGTGACTGGCCGATTTTCATGAAAAACTTATGATGAGTAACAAGGCACATTTTCTACTGAATGGACATGTGAATAAACAGAATAGTCAGTTCTGGGCAATGGAAAACCCTCAACTTATTCATCAGTCACCTTTGCATCCATTACAAGTGACAGTCTGGTGTGCAATTTGGTCAGGAGGAATCATTGGATCTTACTTTTTTGAAACTGAAAACGGCGTAACGGTAACTGTTAATGGGGAGCGATATCGTGATATTATTGAAAACTTTTTAACGTCAGAACTGCATGCTTTGGGCTTGATTAACATGTGGTATCAACAAGACGATGCTACATCGCATACAACCAGGATTACAATGGAATTACTGCGAGACCACTTTCCACAATAAGGTCGCCTGATTTGACAGCTCCGGACTTCTTTTTGTGGGGATATCTGAAGAGCAAGGTTTATGCAAACAAACCAGAAACGCTAGAGCAACTCAAATAAAATTTTCGTGATGAAATTAATGAAATACCGCGTGAAATTTGCTCTTTTAATCGATAAAATTTTTTTAAAACATAAACCGATTATAAAGTTGTCATCAGTAGAAAATATATCTGTTGAAATTAGAATCAATCAACGAAACGTTGTTATAACCACTGCATATTCTCTTAAGTATGCTGCCCATTTTGCTGATGATTTGAGAGCATTTACACCACACAAAAAAGATTTGTAATTCTTGGAGACTTTAATGCGAAACACATTTCATGGAATTGTCCAAACTATAATACATCAGGAGTAGTCCTACATCGTCTACAACATTCGAAAAATTATTTTTGTATACTTTCCACACGAACATTCTCTGTATCCCCACAGAACCAATAGTAGTCCATCAACTGTAGATATTGTTCTAAGTAACATATCCCTAACCATGAGATTAAAAACATTAGACAACGAAATACCATCAGTTAATCGCCCTGTTTTATGCTCCGTGGAATGTGCTTCCTTCAAAAAGTCAGAAACGGAAAACTTCTCGTATGAACACTGCAACTAGAGAATATTGCAAGATGTTGTGAACTAAAGCATTGTTTTTTCAGTAAATAGATACGAGGTGTGATCAAAAAATAACAGTTATTTTCAAATTTCGTGAGCTACATATGTTCGATTTTTTTCTGCTATGTTGGTACACATGTCTGTTATACATGTTAACAATATCAGCTATTTTGGATCGTCAGTTTGTTTTTGACAGATAAAAAGGTTGATCGTGTTTTGGTGTGCTCTTTGAATTTTTGAAAGATCGATCAAAGAAACTGTATTAAGTTTTGTGTAAAAAATTATATTAAATGTGCAAGGAGATTTGAAATGTTGACTGTGGCGTTTGGCGAGTCTACTATGAGCAGAATACAAGTTCAATTGTGGTATCACCAGTTTAAGGAAGGCCGAAAAGATGTCAATAACGATGCTTGTCCTGGTCGCCCGAGCACGTCAACAACCGATGAAAACATTGAAGCAGTGAAAAAAATGATTTTGGATAATCGTCGAATCACTATTAGAGAGGTTACTGATGATGTTGGCTCATGACAAGCAATTTTTACGGATGTTTTAGGCATAAAACGCGAAGATCGTTCCAAAATTGCTAAATTTTGAGCAAAAACAACGACGCATGGATATCGCTCAGGAGCTGTTGAACGTTGTCAACGACGATCCAGATTTCCTCAGAAAGTTCATAACCGGTGACATATCATGGATGTATGGCTATGACATTGAAACCAAAGTCCAACCATCCCAATGGAAGCGTCCAGAAGAGCCCATACCGAAAAAAGCACGTCAAATAATAGTAAATAATAGTAAATAATAGTATCTTGAAGTTATGAGCCGTCTGCGCGAAACAATTCGTCAGAAACGCACAGAATTGTGGAAAAACGAATCATGGATTTTGCACCATGATAACGCACCAGCTCACACATCGATGCTTGTGCGTGAGTTTTTGGCCAAAAACAAAACCGCAATCATGCCTCAATCACCGTATTCACCGGACTTGGCCCCCGCTGACTTTTTCCTCTTCCCAAAACTGAAGATACCGATGAAAGGAAAGCGTTTTGCTACGATTGAGGAAATAAAAGAAAAATCGAAACAGGAGCTGTTGGCGATACCAAAAAACGCGTTTCAGAAGTATGATTGGAAAAAACGCTGGCATAAATGTATTATATGTGAGGGGGATTACTTTGAAGGGGACAAAATAGTTTTTGATGAATAAATAAATACTTTTTGAAAAAATTGGAAATAACAGTAATTTTTTGATCACACCTCGTGCACTTCCTGACAGACCATTGACAAGGAGGTTGAACATTTTACTGTTAGAAATATTGCTACTCCCCAACATAACTTGATATAACATAGTGCTCTACCTCGCAATGTTATTCGATTTATTGGGCTCCGTAAGAAATATAAAAGGAAGCAGGACCTTTAACTTTCAGCAAAATAATTTTAATGGCCACTGTGTAACGTTTGAAGGCAATTTTATTGATAAAAAACAAAATAAAAAAAAACAAAAAAATAAAAAAATGCTGAAGAACTTATGTTCTCGGTGGGATGTGAACACTTACGATGGATTTCGTATATGAGAAGATGAAAAACCTGGAGAGTGGTTAACTTCCATTATTTCATCTTATGGGCATTGACGGCTGGCGGTAGAAGAACGCGAGTGTATCGCTGGTTTCGACAATGAGACCTTCGTGCCCCGCACATGGGTGTAACAATATAGGGTTTTTGCAATTACATGGTTGGATGAAGTAGCTTTTACACTAACAAATACTCGTAAATAGTCAACTTTTACAATTTCTGCCAAATTATTATTATATTATTGTTTGATAAAAAGCAATTCAATGTAATTCCACGTAATTTGATATAATTCAATTTAATACACATTAATTAGACTTAATTCAATCTAATTCAGTAAAAGTCGAGATAATACAATCTGTTGGGAGTCAAATAAATACGGGGTAAGTAGATTTTTAAAATAAACGTTATAAAACGTAGGTTTACCTAAAGAGTAAATACTGACTCGCGAATTTAATGCGTGGATACTTACGTACCTTGCGGGGTGTACAAGAGTAATAATCTCAATAATGGTTCACACTTTTACATGAGCCAATCGGGGTAGAGGTATCGCGCACGGGGATAACAAATAGAAAGAGAGAGTTTAACGAAAGGAATAATAAATTGCTGCAATGAAAAGAAAAGCCGGTTAGGCAATTGTACATGGGTGGCTCAGAAAATCACAAACCACTTATTCGCGTAAACCCAATATTTGACATATTCTATTTGATTCGCGGTAGTTCAATATGATTAAATATAACAGGTTAGTAAAAATGGAGCGCTACACGAATGAACAACGCATTCTCATTGTGAAATTGTTTTACCAAAATGGTGAAAGTTTTGTGGCTACAGTTGCGATCAATTTGGGGTCACAATAATGCTCCAAAAGAGTCAACTGTAAAAAGATTAATGGATAAATTTGCCAAAACTGGGTCTGCTGGTGATGTAAAGACAACAACGCGCCTTCGACCAGGCCGATCGACCGAAAATGTCGCAGCTGTAAGTGATGATGTCGCTCAAACACCATCCACCTCAATTCAACACCGAGCTCAGCAAATTGGTGTCTCCAAATCGACTATGCAGCGAATTTTGACGAAAGATTTACATCTTCATGCATACAAAGTTCAATTGACTCAGGAACTGAAGCCAGCTGACCATGGACGGCGAAGGGAGGTCGTTAATTGGGTATTGGAGAGACAACATGAAAATGTTGATTTTGCCTGTAAAATCATCTTCAGTGACGAGGCACATTTCCATCTTGATGGCTTCGTCAATAGGCAGAATTGTCGCATTTGGGGTGAGGAAAATCTTCGACTGATTTGCGAGAAGCAAATGCATCCTCAACGTGTCGCTGTGTGGTGTGGATTTTGGGCTGGAGGAATCATTAGACCATTTTTTATGAAAATGAGGTATGTCAAGCGCAACCAGTCAATGGTGTTCAGTAGTATCGTGAAATGATAGCCAGTTTTTTCGTACCTAGAATTGAAGAAATGAATGTGGAGGGCATGTGGTTTCAACAAGACGGCGCCACATGTCATACAGTCAGAGAAACAATTCAATTGCTGCATCAGTCATTTCCCGGTCGTGTTATTTCGCGTTCTGATCTCCAGAATTGGCCGCCTAGATTGTGCTATTTAACATCATTTGACTTTTTTCTTTGGGTTTTTTGAAATTGATGATTTACGCGAATACGCCGACGACGACTCAAGACTTAAAAGAGGAAATTGGACGCTGCATTAATGAAATACCGCAGAGTTTATGCAAAATGGTCATTGAATATTTCATTAAGAGATATCGGGTATGTCAGCAAAGCCGCCGTGGCTATCTGCCCGATGTGTTGTTCCATACATAACCTCATTTACGATATAATAAAGTTTCACGATTTTTTTTAAATATATGTGTTTTATTTAAAATTTAAATCTTGCGTTCTTGTTGGTACACTTTTACGTTTGATATGTATCGAGTCTCTCAGGGAGGCCTTCACGCGCTACACTAATTTTGCTTAAAGATATTTTATCCCATTCTCGAAACAGAGCATATTTTTTTATTAAAATTAGGAAATTTTTCTTGCAAAAACGTTGGGTTTCACGAGCTTTATGGAATTGTACCGAGTCTTGTTAAAACATCCAGTAGTTTTTACCAAATGGTTTACGTGGCTTAGGTAAGGAAGCACAGTTGATTCGTTGATTTACCTTTACGGTCTGTTCAATGTTAACTAGTGGTGAACGTCCTGCGACAGTTGCCGTGTCGCAAACCATTGCTGAAGCAGATGCTTGCTTTCACAGAACAACTCTCTAATCGAAATTATGTCTCGATTTGGACTCTTACCAGAAACAATTGTGTGGTTTGTGAACATATTGCTAAGCTGTAAATAATTTTTCATTAGAAAAGGGCAAATTTGTAAGCTTTCACCTAACGCGTAAGTGTTTTAACAACTTTGCTCTTGCCAGCAAACTGCAGTTTGTGCAGGTGTTAGATCTTACAATTATTGTGGTCTTTAGGGCTTCAACCACAATTAATTTATTCATATGCATCCCATGCTACGAGCAGACACATTGAAATTTTTCGACAATTTAATTTTGAATTTGTCCTGGATTACCTTGAATTTTTGTCTTCACTTTCAAACCATTTCCTGCAATGTTGCTGTTTTTGTATGTCCATTACCATGTCGTTTGTTGATGCTGCCGGTATCAACTTACAGTGGTCCGATGTAGGAACGTTTTGTTCGCATGTAGATGTTGTAGCTCAGTAACAATGGCTGGTTGCGATTTTCTAACCAAACACAAAGTTATTCAACAATCTTGCGTTTGAGTACCATTGTGATAATTTGTATTTAACAGCAACGAAAACGATTGGCTTCCGTAGTTTTGTAAACAACATAACAGACTGACGCTTGCCAAAAATGGACGTTTGGTTGCTACACCATCCTGAAGTTTGTAAAACGTCGTTCGCCTACTCTTGTAGTTAACTTTGCTCTACGTATGTAAATGGACTTCGTAGCCATGTCCTTTGGAGTTCTGCACATGCAAATTGATCGATTTAGAAGAAATAGATGGTTTGTCTACAGTTTCCAAATAATTGACTTTAGCTGACTATAATTTTATTTTTGATATTATGGACTATTGATTTTAATTTTTATTTATTTTTATTTTTAGACTTCCTATGGAAAAAAATGTCCTTACAGACTAACAATGGCAAAAGAGTAATATTTTATGTTATGCATATTATTTATAAACAATTTCAAATGGAATTATTTAATATTAGAAATCTGTTAATTATGAACAATGATTATTGAATTATTATTAATGAATTATGAACAAAATATTGAAATGAGTCAAACTCTATGAGTAGATTGGAATCTTGAATTAAGGCATATCCATTAATTTCATTAAGAATATAAAACCCACGATTCAGACTACTGTCTTTTGCATAAGAAATAAAGTGACGACGTATATCAAAAGTATGTGTTCGCTGGAGGGACCTAGGAGGAACGTAATACGGAATCTGTGCCAAAAGATTAGAACAGTCTATGTAACCACCGATCATATTCAAAACAAATGGTGCTTTCTGGCAGTTAAGACGATATTCTAAAGTCTGTAATAATAAGCATGTTGAATTGTAGGCTGGGAGAGATTCTTCAAATCCAAATGAATTCGTGCAATACGTCAATATGAATATTGAAATGAGGGCACCAAATAATAGCACCATATTCCAACTTAGACCTAACAAATGATGTTAAAATGATTTTAAATTTATTGGAGTCAGAAAATTCTGAATAATTCCTTTCAATGCATGCAAGTACTTTATATGCCTTGAAAATAACATAATTGACGAGCGGCACAAATGTCAAAGCGGGATCGTATAGAACACCTAGATCCGATTTCGAACAAGCCGATTTAAGAGAAAAATGATCAATTTTGAACACTGCATGAATCAGATTTCTGCAACACGACAAAAAACATGAACACACTTATCCGTGTTCAATGAAAGCTTATTTAAAAGGCACCAATTATTAAGACTGTCTTTGTCTTTTTGAAGATCAAAGACATCATTAACTGTAGAAACTTTTAAAAATACTTTTAGATCATCCGCATAAAGCGAACATTTTGATTTTTAAAAACAGGTTGATATGTCATTAATAATTAGGGTGAATAAAAACGGTCCAAGTATACTTTCCTGTGGCACACCTGAAGTTTGAATATATGAAAAGGATTCAATCCCTTCAGTAACAACTTTGCACTGCCAATTGGTTAAATATGATTTTATTCATTTTGAAAATGTTGAGTGGAATCCCAACGACTTCAATTTGAAATAGAGTTTCTGACAGTAGCATCCGTTTGTTCGAAGTTTCCGAAAGTTGGCCGAAATCTAATGATTCATATGAATCTGTTGCCATTCCGAATTACTCTTTTATTAGAAATGATAGGCCTGTACTTAGGAGCGTTGGCGTTGGTATATAAAGGGTGTCCCAACAAGAACGTAAGATTTAAATTTTAAATAAAGTACAGATATTTAAAAAAAAAAATCGTGAAACTTTATTATATCGTAAAGTAGACACAATGAGGTTATGTATGAAACAACACATCGGGCAGATGGCCAGCACGGCTTTGCTGGCACACACGCGATCTTTTAGTGACATTTTCGATGACCGTTTTGCATAAATGCTGCGGTATTTCATTAATGCAGCGTCCAATTTCCTCTTTTAAGACTTGAGTCGTCGTCGGCTTTTTCGCGTAAACCATCGACTTCAAAAAACCGCAAAGAAAAAAGTCGAATGGTGTTAAATCGCACGATCTAGGCGGCCAATTCTGGTCTCCAAAACGCGAAATAACACGACCAGCAATTGAATGGATTCTCTAGCTGTATGACATGTGGCGCCGTCTTGTTGAAACCACATGCTTTCCACATTCAGTTCTTCAATTCTAGGCACGAAAAAACAGGTTATCATTTCACGATACCGAACACCATTGACTGTTTGCGCTTGACATGCCTCATTTTCATAAAAAAAAGGTCTAATGATTCCTCCAGCCCAAAATCCATACCACACAGTTACACGTTGAAGATGCATTTGCTTTTCCTGACTCACTCTAGGATTTTCTTCACCCCAAACGCGACAATTCTGCCTATTGACAAAGCCATCAAGATGGAAATGGGTCTCGTCACTGAAGATGATTTTATCGGCAAAATCAGCATTTTCATGTTGTCTCTCCAATACCCAATTAATGAACTCCCTTCGCTGTCCATGAACTTCCAATTGAACTTTGCATGCATGAAGATGGAAATCTTTCGTCAAAATTCGCTGCATAGTGGATTTGGAGACACCAATTTGCTGAGCTGAGTGTCGAATTGAGGTGGATGGAGTTTGACACATTTGTGACATTTTCGATCGATCGACCTGGTCGAAAGCGCGTTGTTGTCTTTACGTCACTAATAGACCCAGTTTTGGCAAATTTATCCACTAATCTCTTTACAGTTGACTCTTTTGGAGCTTTATTGTGACCCCAAATTGATCGCAATTTGCGAACTGTAGCCGCAAAACTTCCACCATGTTGGTAAAACAATTTCACAATGAGAATGCGTTGTCCATTCGCGTAGCGCTTCATTTTTACTAACCTCATACCTTCTACTAGCAAACAATAACAATTGTTCAAATGTCAAACAATGACACTTCGAATGGCGCCCAATTGAAATCTTGCGTTCTTGTTGGGACACCTTTTATATTCTGAAGAAACTGAAACACAAAGTTGTGTTTCGCTCTTCAAATCCTAATATCTGCTAATCAATATTTAATGAGATTTGCTTTGGAAATAGTAAGATTTTGTCTGGAGTTGTATATTTGCCACATGGGAATGTAGATGTTTTTGAAGGTATTAATTTTGACATACTTACTAGGTACTCCAATATTATTGTTGTAGGTGATTTCATTAAAAACCTTTTCGATATTACCAAATCTTTGTCTATGCGATCGGCATGCTCTAGGCTAGGCTTGTCAGTCATACATAATTTCTATCCCACTCATTTTGATATTTCTCACAATACTACATCCCTGCTTGATTATGTCTTGCTAGGTGTTTCTACATTGTTAAATTTTTCTGACCAAATTCAGTGTCCTGAAATATCCCATCACTCCTTAATTTTTGGATCTCTGAATTACACTCTTTCTTACTGTGAAGAATTTGTGGAGTTCCGTAATTAACACAGTGTAGATTGGAATCGGCTTTTTACATACATACTTGTTAAGATCTACCTTTGACAGTTTTTATGCAACATCTTGCAGCTAAGCATAATTAATGTTTTTCCATTAAATTATGTTTCCTTTGTGCCTCTCGTTTACTATAGGGTTCAAGACAGGACGGAAAGGTGGTTACGACGAGAAACATTATGTTTGCTAGATCACTTAGAGATTTGGTTTATGCAGCTTATTTGAGAAACCCTACTTAAGAAAATTTAAGAAGGAGAAAATAAAATATGGTGTGCCTGTCTTTGTGTCATGAGTCAAATTTCAAATGTCAAATTTGGACTCATCTTAGGGTGGAAGGCTGCATGACGGACAATGATAAAATTCTAGATGTTGATGGTAATAATATTAATGAAGACTTTGTGATCAACAACTAAACTTCAGGTAGTGTTTTCCGGGTGTGACTCAAAATCGTGGATATACATTCTCATTTGACGCCATTATGGAAGGTGATATTTTGAAAACGCTTTCTAAAATTAATTCTACAGAAGTTGGAGTGAACAATATACCTATAAAGCTTTTACAGAACGTATTTCCTTGTATATCTGGTCATTTGTGACATTTTGTTTATACCATATTTTCAACCTCAGTTTGCCCGTCTGCTTGGAAAATTTCGCGTGTAGTTCCAATCCCTAAAGTAGGTAACTCTTACAAGTTTGATAACCTAAGACCAATTAGTGTACTTCCAGCTCTTTCTAGAGTTGTTGAACATTTGATGCGGGAACAAATTTTAAATTATATTAATGATCAGAGCTTAATTGATGACTGGCAACAGGGATTTAGAAAAGGCTTTAATACTACTACTCATTTGCTCTATTTAAGAGATACTATTAAGGAGACGATAAATAATCGTGATTTAGAAGTGCTTGTGGGTCTCGACTTATCTAAGGCTTTTGACAGAGTGGACCATACTAAGCTTGTTTACAAATTAAGGTCTAATTTTATGTTTTCTAGTACCGCCTGCGCATTGGTTCGTTCGTATTTGTTGGGTCGATCACAATTCGTTTCCATTAATAGTAGTTTTTCTCCTATGCTCAGTGTGCACTGTGGTGTTCCTCAACGATCGGTTCTGGCCCTACTACTGTTAATATTGTATATCAATAGTTTAGCTGAGGTTATTCGCGATAGCTGTTGCTATCCATTTTTATATACTGGTGATATCCACCTTTTTTCAGGAGTAGTTAGTTCAAAAAATAACTTACAATGTAGTATCAATAACACATTGGGTGCTATAAATAATAGGTTAAATGAAAATAACCTTTATATTAATTGTAGCAAAACTAACTTTGAAAACTTTGATTCATCAAAGTGGCAGATTTCATTTCAGATTTACGACAGATAACGAATTAAAGAATGTTATATTAAAATTATCTGCCGAAAAAAGTCCAGGCTATGACAACATTCCATCTAAAACTGTTTTAGGAACTTGTGATATTATTACACCACATTTGGCAAAGATTTTCAATAACATTACAGTGAGTAGATTATACCCAGACATGCTAAAAATCCATAAGGTGGTCCCCATTCCCAAAGAAAAACATGCAACATTAGTAAATTATTATAGACCAATAGCAATATTGCCTATATTTAACAACATTTTTTAAAGAATAATGCACGACCAATTACTAATGTACCTAGAAAGGCATAATTTTTTAAACGATTATCAGTATGGTTTTAGAAAGGACTGTGGCACTGAGGAAGCAGCTATAAATGTAGTAAATGCTATATGTAAAGGATTAGATGATAATCATAAGGGAGTAATTGGAGTGTTTTATGATTTCACGAAATCATTTGACCTAATTGATCACAACATTTTGTTGCAAAAACTAAAATTTTATGGAATTTCTCCACAAGCCACATCTCTTTTAGGCAGCTACCTTCGGAACCGGAAACAATTTGTATGTTTTAATGGTTGTAAAAGTTCATTACAAGATGTTCAATATGGTGTACCGCAGGGTAGGGTACTTGGACCCTTGTTATTTAAAATATATCTCAATGATATACTAAAACTTGGATTGGCAGGAAAACTATTTATGTACGCAGATGACTTATGCCTTATACCTACATACCCTTACCAGCAAGAGACAGTTGCCAGACCGTATATTGAACGTGACGCGTCCTTGATATATGAATTTGTTCAAATAAAGAAACTAGACCTAAATGCCACAAAAACAAAGTTGATACGATTTAAGCCTTATTGTGATCACAATCACCATTTTTCTATATATATTAATGGTAACATTATCCAAGAAGTCGGTTGTGTCCAGTATTTAGGTATATTTCTACAAAATAATCTGTGCTGGGACACACACATTAAACATTTAAAAGACAAATCAGCTCAAGTAGCAGGTATTTTGTATAAATTCAAAAATAAGTTTAATAGAACAGTGAAACTTTTAATATACGAAACTTTAATTCAAAGTATTTTTAATTATATGGTTGTTTTACATGGGCATAAAAAAAGTACAGAACTGAAATCTTTACAAAGAATTCAAAACAAAGCCTTGAAAGCTGTGGCAAATCTGCCTTTAACATATTTAACACTTTCGCTATACAGAAGCATATTCCCTAGCATTTTACCTGTGCACGGTATTTATGTAATGAAACTTCTTACGTACATATATGTATTCAAATGCTTACACTATATAGGACATCACTCCATACATTTTGCTATCAACCAACAAGTGTTCAGTACCAGAAGTAGTAGTAACTTAAGGGTAGCAAAGTGTAGACTTGAAATTACGAAGCAGAGAATTGAGTATTCGGGTAGCCATGCGTATAATAATTTACCTCAAAATTTAAAAATCACAAATAATATTCTAACATTCAAAAATTTGTTGAAAAAATCACTTACTGCAGAATGTTGAAGGAATTGTTATTTAAACTTTTGTTTGTATACTAAATTTGAATTAATTTTAAAAATTTTTAATAATTTTTCTGTAACATAATTGTAAAAGATATTGAATTTTACTGCCAACTTGCCTCTATAATGTCTATTTTAGACGCTGGGGCGTAACTTGTTAAAACTTATATTAACATATATATTATTATTCTACAGTATTGTACAGTTTAATAATAAAAATTTCTTATTGTTGGAAAAAAAAAAAAAAAAAAATAGGAGCCATTAGCACACAGCCGCTAATTTTATGTTATTTCGTATGACACGGGTGATGCTTAAGCCTTAAAATTACAATCCCGAATAAATTAAAGTAGATTAAATGAAAGTATAGACACGAATTTCTTCAAACACATATTTCTATCAAATAAACAATAAATATACAGGCATCCCCGTCTCTAATCTACTAAGTATTCGTATTATAATCGGTATTTTTAAAATGTTCTAAAAACGTATTAAGTAATAAATATAAATTTTTCCGCCAAAAAAAAAAAAAAAAAAAAAAGAAAATTAAAGCTGTGCTTTTGGTCTCTTCGTTTCAAACTTTTCAGAATTTTGACATCAACATTAATCGAAACAGTATTGAGTTTGCAGATGAAATGAAGTGCCTCGGCATAACACTTAATAAAGGGCTTGATATTCATGCTCATATTGATTCTATATTTCCAAAGATACTTTTTATTCTACGGAAATTGTACAATATGAATATATTCCTTTCAATTCATATTAAAGGATGTAGTAAGCTATGTGTGTAGTTTGTTTACTTGTTTTTTTACTTGTTTCCTTTCAGAATCTTGTTGAATTTCAAATCATTAAATCATTTTATAAAATGAAATGAAATGATATGATGTCTTATCAAAAGCCTTAGAAAAATCTGTGAACATAGTCTCAACTTGACTGTTCCAAAAATTAAATGCAGTGTATTATACAGTATAATTAGCTTTCAGCAAAAATATTGCAATTTACCTCAACCACGCGCACTTTTGCCCAAACCAGAGAATCTTTGAGTGAAGGTATATGCAAGTTAGTTCACCTGACTGAAATTTCTGTACTCATTAAATGATTGTCACCCCTTTAATTCCAATATCTCATCTAAAATATATTTTGCAATAACGTTGTGTATTCGTATTCTGCGTTATGTCTTCTGGCGCCTCTCAAACAGTCATTGATAATAATTTTTCCAATTTCCAAATTTCATAAAATTAGGGAAAAGTGCTACAGCAATTTGTGAAACTTCGGCTTTAAAAACTTCCACATAGACACACAACATATCCTACACAACGTGATTGTAGGACAACCTCATTTACACCTCTATCCCAACGCAATATCAAAAGAGTTTCAGATATGTTGTGTAAAAAGAAAACTCTTAATGCAATGTTATTGTTCATTGTTTTCATAAAATATGACTTCGCCTTTGGTATATTGTAATGGTTGCGTGATTGTACGTTTTTTTTTCTCATTCCGTAACAGTGCAATAATATTGTTTCTACTACTTTTTGTTATTGTCTTTTGAAGGGCTGCATGATACAAAGGATTCTCTTCTACGGCTCGGGTTGTCAGCATAAAACTTTTGAATTAAAGCCATTAAGGTTTCTGCGCCAATTTTCTATTAAGTTTGTAAAAGTTTTGAGAATTTTTAGATTTGCAAAAGCACAATTTATTTACCATGAACTTTCACTATAGTTAAAGATTTAAAGTAAACAATAAACTTTAGTGTACGTTTCTCTACTAAAGTTTATGATATTTCCTAAAGGATCATTATGAGCATCTAAATGCTCGTTATTTGTGTTTGCATTCTGTCTGTTATTTGTATAATAGTCAGACAAGCTTGCTTTAGCCAATAAAGTTATTTAAACTTTTCTTAAATGGCGTATAAAACAGGTATTTTTATCTACTGTGTGCCGTACACAGAAAATAATTCCAAGCCATTTGATCCTCTTCTCCAATTAATTATGCCAAGTTTTGACAGTTTTGTGGAAGCCGCCCACCAGAATTCAAAATTAAGAGAGCAGTACAGCTTTGTCTTTAGCGCAACAGGAACCATTTCCAGGTTGATGTCAAAATTTCTAGCAGCGGCAGAGCTAAAATAGACGCAATCATACAACATTCGATACTTATATGTAGCAATTAACGCTCACGCCAAGCCCCATAATACGAGGTTGGTTTAAAAACTTGCCGACCTAACAAAGACGACACAAAAAGTTGGGAAAAACTTTCTCTATTTCTCAACATAATCTTTTTTTAACTTGATACACTTTTTCCAGCGATCTCCAAGAGCTTCTATACCCTATTTATAGCAAGAACTGTCAAACTCTTTAAAATAGCCATCAACCGCAAACTCCACCTCCTCATTGTTGGCAAATTTTTTGCCACCGAGCCATTTTTTCATGTTTGGAAATAGAAAATATTCCGAGGGTGGTAAAAAACTTTCAAACTTTAATTCATTCATTTTGGCCATCACAATAGCGGATGTGTGAACTGGAGAATTGTCTTAACGAAATACTGCTTTCTTTCTCGCCAAATGCGACCTTAGTTTCATAATTCCGTCACCCAAATGCTGCAATAAATTAGTATAATATTCACCGTTGGTGGTGTTTCCTCTCTAAAGGTAATCAATAAAAATAATCACATGCACATCCAAAAAAACCAGATGCCATGACCTTCCGTCTTTGCCTTCTTTTGACACGATTCTCCCATTCCAGTCCACTGCTGTGGCTGTTGGTTTGTCTCAGTGGTGAAGTGTGAAGTGTTATACTCATGTCTCATCCATGGTTATAAATCGACTTTATTGTGGCGAAACATTGCCCAAACACTCTACTGAATCATCTTTAATACGATGTTTTTTCCCTACTGAAAACAAGTGTGGCGCCCATCTTGCACACAGCTGTATAGCACTTTTTAAAGCACCTATCATTTCAGCTGCCACAGGCACCCACCCACTTCAGCGAGGGTGTGAAGTGCTACAGCCATATTTTATACATGGTTATAAATTTCCGCAAAAATTCGTCATTATTGCGGAGAAACATGGCCAAACACTCTACTGAAATATCTTTAGAACGATGTTTTTGCTCTATTGAAAGCAAGCGCAGCACCCATCTAGAGCACAATATAATAGGATGCATACAATTTTTTAAAGCGCTTGTTATTTCGTTAGCTCACGCACCTCCCAATAACATTTATAGATTTTATTAAACATGTCTGGTCAATCACTGCGGTGTTCGTCTTGGCAGCTCGTACGACCTCGTTTAAAATCTGCTACCCAATATTTTACAGTCGTAAACGAAGAAGCAGACTCCCCCAGAGTAGAATCTAGCCCGGCTTTGATATTGGTTCGACTTACATCTTTCAAATGGAAATTTGGATTGCATAACGGTGACCAATTTTGCCTATATTTACAAATTCACTGAGATGGTTTATTTTTAAAGGCCACAAAATATTTTTTTTTTTTCAAACTTCTGACCGCTCTCGTATTGTTTTGACGAAATGAAAAATTTGATGTAGTTCGTATTAACTGCCAAAACCACTAACCTTGCTCTCTCTTACTTAATGTTTGAGATGGCTGAAGTAACAACTCGCAGTTTCTAGCGTGTGACATAAGTTATCTTATTATAGTTATCTTTTATTAGTCGTTTGAGATGGCTGAAGTAACAATTCCCATTTTCTAGCCTGCGATATAAGTTACATTATTATAGTTATCTTTATCTCTATCTTTATCCAATTTGGACTTCAAAATGGCCACGATAATCTTGAGCTACGCCACCGTATAATCAATCAATTATAATAATCAATTGTGAACGACGCTGTTGAAAATAGAAACTACTTTTCAGGCGTATTTTTAGATGTTAGTCAAATATTTGATAGAGTTTGGCATTCAACTGTTATACTGGATTATCCATTAAAAATAAAATTTAAATAAAACACACAAAAATATGATGTCAGTGGTGCTTTTATTTGGACCTTACTATTATGCAAGAAATACAATTAGGATTGGTTGCCGCAGTGGATCCTTTTGAGGTTCCCCTCAGCATTATTTGTGGAAAAATGTGGCCCAATGACACCTCTAGATCATAATGCGTACCAAACAGTCACTTTTTCTGGATTCAAAAGTTGTGGAATAATAACTTCTGGGTACTTCGAGCCTCATATGCAACAATTTTGCTTGTTGGCGTAACCACCGAATAAGAAATGAGCTTCATCACTGAAAAACATTTTTTGCGGCTGAAAGCCCAGGTTTGAATAACTACTTTTGTAGTAAGTTTTAACTATTTTCGTGCGTTCTGCGGTTGTTAAACTATCCATACTCGTAAATAGCAAAACCATTCACTAAATAAATAATACTTCTAACGACAGGTATTTAACAGCTGACAGTAGTTGTAGAAAAGCCATTGCAGCTGGAGAAGTGACTTATTGGTGCACATTATGATCTAGCGGTGTCATTGGGACTTATTTTTTGATACAGATACTGGAAGATCCACTCCGGCAACCAATCTAGAGGTGGTCATTTAAATTACATTGTATTTCGTATATAATGGCAAGGTCCAAGCATAACGAAATAAAAGTTTCATTAAAATCATAGCTTTATGTGTGTTTCATTTAGCTTTACGTTTGAAACCAAAAAATGGATAACCCTGTACAAACTCTATCGCAACCACTATCAAGTTGCTAATGGAGTTGGAGTTTGTGCACTTGTACGTAAGAACATCCATTAACGAAGCCTTCCTATTGCCAACATAAGTCTTATAGCAAATCTCCCTATAGAGATAAATGTATACCAAAGAAGAGTTATAGTTACTACTGCCTATTCTCCTAAATATGCCCATTCATTAGCCAATGATATAAACTTGCTCACTCCAGATGATACCATACAAATGCAAAATGGGAAACATACTTCTTGGAACTGGCTAACCAACAACATAGCCGGAAACTTCCTCAACAGTGTACAACACTGACACAATTCATTTGTCTTTTACCCAAACAAACTCCCTCTGTATACTAACTGCCAAACCAGCTGCCCCTCCACCGTTGATATTATAATAAATAATTTGTTAGATTAAATGACTGTTTTATGTTTAGGTTACGAACTTCTATTAGATCGCAGACCAGTTGCCTGTTATATATCAGCCCGACTACAAAGTGAAAATACCACAAAATGTTTGTACAACACACTAATTGGATTATATTGCATGAATTCGTAGAACGAAGAATTGATTCAGCTCCTACTATTTATTCGTCGAAAAGGTGATTAAAAATTCACTAAACTCTAGAGCAAGAATTTTAGCAACGCCAGTGTATAACACAACCAAATCAAATTTATTACACACTGAAGTTTTGTGTTTAACAGGCCAAAGGAAAAGGTTCAATAGAATTCAACTACGTTCCCGAGATATTTTTCATTACTTAACTTACCTCTACAATCAATACACAAAGTTTCTTAGTAAATACATAAACAAGAAAATAAGCAACCATTAGAAATAATAATTGCTCAAAACCTTTAATAGAAAATGACATCCGGGGACAAATGTTTCTGGAAAATTAGTGGTTCTTTATGTAATAAAGGAAAGGGACATATTCCATACTTATTGGATGGTAGCATTAAACTGATTTCTTACAAATCCCCGAGAATACGTTAAATTTCACCTAATCGATAAGTCAAGAAGTAAATCACGCTGTTGCTTCTCTAAGATCCCATATTCCCAGCATACAGGGATAGTATTCATTACTATACAAGAAGTCTGCTTTATGCTCTCACAACTGAAAATTTCGAAAGCTCTTGGTCTTGATAACAGTTCGAACTTTTTTCTGAAAAAGCTTCCAGAAAATACAATTCAACTACTGGTTTTATTGTTCAATAGCTATATTCGGATAAATTATTTCTCTATGGCATTTAGAAGAGCAAAAGTAGTGGCTATCATTAGAACAAACCATCTAACAGAACATTAGTCTTCTGACTATTCTAAGAAAATTTTTCCAAAAACTTATTCACAACTGAATTCTCGATTTTGCTTCTAATTTTAATATGGTTTCAGACAATTAGTTTGGCTTCAAAAAAGAACAAAATACAATCCGCCAAATCGGTCGTGTTAAAAACAAAATAACACGAAACAAAATTCAACATAAATCGGCAGATCTAATGCTTCTGCATACAAGGAGAAGGTCTTTGATACTGGTCTCCGTAGTTTTTTTTTTTTTAAATTGAATAAAACACTCAAATTTGCATCATATATTACAATATAGAATGGAATCGGTAAATCTGTTTTTGCCATTTAATTTTTAAAGATAATTTCATGTAAATGTTGTCCGCTACTCCGTCTCAAAATGTCCATTCGGAAGATTAAAATGTTCGCCACTTATTCGAGCATTTCGACCTGTGTTCCACGAATAACGCGTGTTATGTTATCCTGTAAGGCCTCAATAGTGTTCGTCTTGTCCACATAGACTAAAGACTTGACATAACCCCTCAAGAAATAATCAAGAGGCGTTAAATCACAAGATCTTGGGGCCCAACCCACGGGACCAAATCGAGAGATAAGCTGCTCACCAAATTTATACCTCAACATATCCATTGTTTTACGAGCAGTGTGGCATGTTGCACCGTCCTGATGAAACCACATGTCAACCAAGTTCAACTCAGCCAAATGGGGGGGAAAAAAAAATTCCTTGAGGTTGTGTAACATTTCATGATCGTCATTAACACTGGTCACTACGGCTGCAATATTTTCTTCGGTACGCACTCTACGCATGCGAGTCGATGGTTTTATGTCCAACAAAGTAAATTTGGGGATAACACAACGAATTGTTGATTCAGCAGGTCGATTATGACGACCCTAAAATGGTCGTATCAAACGATGCACATTTGTCACGGAGCACGAATTTTGATAATAAATTTCAACGATTTGCAATCGTTACTCGTTTGTTAGTGTTTCCATGATGAAATGGTAGAGTATACTGTACACTTTTCACTTTGACAGATGACGTTTGGACGCCATTACTAAACAATGCTGTCAACCTGAAATACTTAAATCTTTAAAAATCACCGTAGTACATATTTAAAATGCTATCAAATAACATGCCTAAATATTTTTGCAAAATGATGTCACAATACCTAGAGAACATTATGTTTACTATTAGCGTAAGTAAGGACTACTTTTAAACTTTAAGTAAGGACTACTTTAAACTTTTCACAAGGGTCCATATTATCACCTACCTTGTGTTCAATGTATACTCGTACTTCGGATTTCAAACCTCCTAGAGAGATAGGTGCAGCCCATTATGCAGACGTGGTCTCTCTCTTTTCCAAGTATATTTTGGAGTTTACAAAACCCCAACGTAAGACGTCTTGAGGTATGATGTCACATAACGTACAAAGCAAGTGAGCCGGAATAAATATTATCTTCGACATAAAATTTTCCACAAAGCTCTATTTTTCTGTATTTTATCTTTCGAATCCTCACATTATTTCCACATATTCACTTCTATCTTTTACGTTAAATAACCATTGTTAACCTCAGAAAATTATATCGTTCTTTACTTCCCATTTAGTGTAAAAGTTTTATATACAGTTTAATTTTTCCACGAGGTAATTTATCATTGATTTGTAAAACCTGCGTGTGTACCTTTACCTTTTACCTAGGTTGGTCTCTTTGGTTGCGCTGTAAAAACAAAAGAAGCGAAAAAAGGATTTCCTACGCTATCAATTATTTCTGTTGGCAAATGTAAAAAAAAAAAAAAACGTTGGAAGGAGGTTACGCAAAATGCGTTTACAAATTTATATTCATGGAGTATCCTATATAACAAAAAAATTCACAAATAAAAAATATAAGAAGATTGGGAAGTCTCTGAGAGCTTGTACTCCAAATGTTTTAGCGATGTGATTGCCCATGGCAATTGGGAGTTCTTGGAAGTGGTTGAATTATTTGTTTATAGGGATGTTAATGAGGATTTAAGGGAAACAAACATTCCGCCGGCAGATGTGGATAATATAATAACATTTTAATTCAGACGCATCGCATGTAAGTGGGCCACAAGAAAGCTATTTAGACTTGAAGAAAAAAAAAAACTCACTTGAATTCCATTAAAAAAATATGGAAGAACTTCTCGTACTTCGCATTATATTTTTTGATTCAATGAATAGGAAGTTTAACCATAAATCTCAAATGTCAATTTGAGAAGCTTCTATTAAATTTTTCGATTACCGCCCAAAGAACGATTTTTTGATTGTATCGACGTTTGAAACCACAATCATACGACTATACGTGATAATCCCATATACATGCCATCTTCCAACAGCCAGTCGGTAAGTTGGAATACCAACAGAAAACAAAAACTGTCTTCCGCAACTCTTTAAAAAAGGCACTTTTCTGTTGTCATCGTCCTTTTTGGTTAACAAATTATGTCACCGTTATTGCAAAAAATAAAAATATAATGCATTTAGTTTAATTTCATTTAACTTAAAGTAAAGTCAATAGTTATGGTAGTTTTCCAAGGGGGAACAACTACTAATTTATCAACTAGCCTACAATATTTTCGAGAAACAAGTAATATATTTTTTAAAAATATATGCAAAGGGAACGGATTATTCGAAAATCCCGCTTTTGAGGCTAAGTTGAAAAACTTACTTTTATACTGAGACGGAATTTCACTGCAACTTTTTCTTTAGTTTGTTCACAACGCTGCATTTTGCCAGCATATGATAAGTGTGTTTTGCGATTTCTGCAATGGATAAATGTATTAAACAAATACTCAACCTTTTCGGCCATTACATATTAATTATCCAATTTATAATAAAATAGTTGATTTCTCCCTAATTTCTAAGCGAAAGACGGCAATTTATAAGTGTGTTGCAACTTCTATAAATCAGAACTAGGATATGCGCAACTAAGTTCCCGTTGTTCGTCAATAGATGTCGCCAGCTGTAAGTACTAGTCGATCCTGCCATAACCTAAACGTCATGAGCCAGTCTTAGGCATGTGGTAAAAATACCGCCAAGACACAATAGTGATTTTCTTTCATATTCTTCATATTATTTTGAATGTGTGAATATATATGATTTTGTGTCAAATAATCATAGTGCGGGAAGTATTGATTTTCTTCTTTCAATCAAAGAAAACGGCGGCTGGAGCTCATTGAGAACTTCGAAATGTTTAGTGAAATGCCGCTTTAATTGAGACAATGTGTCGAGATTGGTTCCGTCGTTGATTTTGATGTTAATAACCTTTCTCGTGAAGGAAGATAAAAACCTTAAAAGACACTGAATTGACGGCATTGGTTGATGGGGATCCATGTCAAACGCAGTGTTAAAAGTTGCTTCAGTGTCAAAAGTTACCCGCCAAGCCATTTCCAAGTGTCGTCGTTTTTCGACTGTAAACAACTGCTTCAGCGCCAAAAAAGGAAGGGGTCTCTTTATTGTATTGTAAAGGGTGATGACAAGTGGAATCATTACAGCAATTCAAAGAAAAGTCGTCTGCTCGGCCGGATATTTACGCTGCGAAGGTTATGCTCTGTATTTGGTGGGACCAGGTCGGTGTTATTTATTACGAGTTTTTGAATCCATGCGAAACCGTCACTGGGGATCAGTGTCAACTTCAATAAATGCGATTTAGCCGAGCTCTGCGCGGTAAATGCCCACAATTCGCGGAGAGGCATGAAAAAGTGAATCTTCAGCATGACAACGCTCGGCTTCACGTGACCAAGCTCGTTAAAACCTACCTGGAAACGCTATATTCTCCACATATTGCGCTGTCCGACTAACACTTTTTCCGTTCATTAATCTCATATGACGACATCAAGGAATGGCTAGATTCGTGGATAGGTGGATTGGTTATCATACGGCCATAGTGCTCAGAATTTAAATTCGGATCATCCGCCACACTTTCACTAATGCAAACGATATTTTGGTTAGGGTGTACATTGCGATGATGCACAGTCCTGACGACATCTGTAACACTTTCAGTCTCTTCAAAATTTTTTTCATAATCTTGCCAATTCCTTGCACAGTAAGTCGAGTATGACGACCATAGTGACCCCCTAATGCACGAAAAGTGCCCACGTTTCAATCACTATTTTTCTTAGCAATATTTTACTATTTTTACGCATTCTTCGGTTGTTAAGCGTTCTATATTCGTAACTGGCAAACCTTTCACTAAATAAATAACACTTCAGATGACAGGTACTTAACAGCCTTGCCAGAGCTGCGATTTTGAAACCATTAAATGAATAACGCTATATATTTTGACTTCACAGACTCCGGACCTGGAACCAAATGATTACTACCTATTGTTGTATATGGGGAATGAGTTGGTTGGCAAAGAAGCATCACATACGAATATGTTCGTTTTATGACAAGAATTTCGAGCGTGCAATAATCACAAAAAAACTGTGAAACATTTCCTCAACTCAACGACTTTGACAGGGTGTTTTCGCTTGCAGTACAGTTGGAAGCGGCATTCGGAAATTTATCGACTGCTTTGAATGTCAAACTTGGTAACCTTTGTTTAATTTAGGTGAATTTGGAATTAAATAGAAAGTCTTTAAAGAGCTTCAGCCGATTTGGTTTTTGAACGAAATCATTTTTTGGCACTAGTGAAGCATCAATGCATTTCAGAACCGAATAGTCATGAAAAATTGTTAAAGTTCATTCGTGAAACATCTGAAGTTCAATAGCTATTTCTTTCAAATTTGAAAGGCGGTTTTTAATCACCATTTTCTTCTCTCTATTTTATGCTTCCTCGAAAGAATGAATCTTTTGACCAAATGTCTTTCAGGACTTTTAAAATTGACACGATAACTGCCGTAAAATTGTTATTTTGCCAGAACGTGACGAGGTATTGAAAATGGGCTATATTGGCCCACTTCTTCCAGTAACTTAAATACAAATTGACCGATTTTCCGGAATTTATTCTTTTTTCTGTGAACTTTAATTCGTATGCTGGAGTAACCTTAAATTTCGTCCTTTCTATTTATTTATACTGCTTGTCAAAAATTTTACAAAATTAACTAATTGATCATGTTTTTTCTGGAACATTCCATTCAAATCATGTATTTTATGCGGTTTTACTAAATTTAGTTAGATTTGGTAAAACGTGAATTGTTTGCTAACGCAAAGTCTGAGAATGAAAATGGACTGCATAGCCCCATATCCTCTGATATCTCACATACAAATTTTTCGTTTTTCCAAATTCCAATTTTTCTCCGGTAACTTCTAATTCATGGAATGCTATAACGCAAAATTGCCTTATAATGCTTGGAAAAACTACGTCCTTTCTGGTACCCCACATACAAATGACCAATTAAATCGATGTGTTTTCAGCATCATATTTTCCAAAGAGTTGCAATGAACTGCGTCCAATTTGATGCATGGTATGCAACATCGTGCCACTCGCTAAACCTCCCATATAAATTGCATGATTTATTGAAGTTTAATGTTTCTGATTCGTGGATTGCTTGGTAGAATGCGGAAAAAATCTGCTGGATAGTTATATTATTTCTGGTATTTTCCATATAAATTACCTGATGTACGTAATATAGATATCCCTATATTTCATTCAGTTTTTGTTAGTGCAGATAAGGATCTCTATGGAGAATCGTAATGAAATGTTGATGGCGACAACTTGTAGAAAAAATTGGTGCATATTTGACTTAAATCGGATTATTCTAACTATGCTAAATAAAGTCTTCAATGACATGGAGATATGATGGATTTCTTTTCATTATTCCTTATATATATGTACAGTTTCGCACTCACTGTTTGAATGCAATTCCTTTTCTTGACCTGATGTGTTGTTTTTTTTTTTTTTGCATTTTTTGTCGTTATTTTGAAACATGACAATGTCAACAAATTCCTACTTTTATTTGAACCAAACATATATCTCGAAAGGTCGCAAAAGTTTTGAAAACCCCAACATGCTCCCACAATATGGAGAAGAGTATTAAAATGATTCTACGTTGCTGACTGCAAGATTATATAGAAAAAATGTTATAGAAATAAAAATGGGGTGTCGGCACTGTTTGTGCCGGGGCAGTCCTTTAATTAGACAGCACAGAGAAAAAACTGATTGTTCAAAAACAAAAGGAAGTGGTTGAACATTTTTTGTTTTTTATTCATAATGAGATTTTCATGTTTTCCTTTTCTGCTGTTTGTTTATGTCTGAGTTTTATTTCATCACAACTGCCCAAGTATTATATGAGACTATGACCTCAAAGTTTATTTGTTTTGCGGTGAAATGCTTTTTTTTTAAATTTTTTTACCTTTTCACTGATTTCTCAAATGAAATGCTTACAATAACATTTTGAGAAACTCGGAAAAAAGTGATCTGTAGGTTTGTGTGGTGTGTGGCTTTTATGGTAAAAAATTGAAAGAAAAACCAAACAACTTAGTAACAAATACAAAAAGAAGACTAGCATAATACTATTTACCATTCGCTTATTTATCTGTGATTAAAAATTTTATACGGATTAATTAAACTACTTCTTCCAGAGAAATTTTGGTTGTCCACATCTACATCACGCTTTTGGTCCGTCCACCGATATTAGAGTGGTTCAATTTAAACGAAACATTGGAAATATATCTCTTTGAAGGTGGTTTCATTTTAAACGGTTCCCAAATTTTTACCGCCCTATGCATACGTTTTCTCTAGATGGACTACTTTAAAAATTCAAATAGAAACTCAGTTTTTTTCTTTAAAACAAGTTGTAATTAATTTAATAATTTTGCATGATGTTGAAAGCTAGATTTATCATAATTATAATAACCAAATATGCTCCGATTTATTCGATTTTGTTGCCAGTTTGTCAGCATTTACATTATGCCTCTCCTATAGAAGCCTTCTTCTTCATTGGGAAAGATTTGGAACGGTTGACATTCACAAGCTTCTATTAAGACGAATTTTATAATTTTAATGATTAATTGTGCACCGTTTTATTTGATTTTGTTGCCAGTTTGTCAGTATTTTTATTTTGTCTCTCTTATAGATTTGATTTTCACAAGTTTCTATTGAGACAAATTTTTCATCAGTAAAAGCATTCGTTGTTGATAGAAACAAGTGGAATAATCGTTCGCTGTCATTTCCAGACAATAAGGTGAATGCATAAAGACCTCCAAACTATATTCCTACCACCTAACTATATTCCGAGAGTTTCTGGCGAGTTACCACCAACGTGTGTGGTCTGGCAATGTCCTAATGGAAATTAGTTCCTCTCATGTAGGCCAACACTGACGGCCTTTGGTCGATAGCTTCCTTCAGATGGTACAACTGTTAACAGTGCAGGACCGCATTAAGAGTTTGACCATAGGGAAGCAGATCATAATATATTCCAATCAATCAATTTCGGTCTGGTGTGATTCACCTACAGCCGTTTTGGCATGACGTTGTCGTAAATGGCCAACTTTTCATCACCAATCAGCATCTGCTTCAGAAATGGATCGATTTTGTTGCTATTCAGCAGCTGTTCACGAATGAATATGCGGTCCATAAGTTTTTTTTTGCGTTAACCCGTATGGCCCTCACACATCGAGCTATTTTTTTGGATCCGTATTTATCCATGTAGTTCCAAATGATTTTTTTTTCTGCTTAGCTCCTGGACAGTTGAAACAAAGCTTACATTACGATCGGGCCTGACAAATTCCTTTATATTGTAGACATTTTCGACAATTGATCTTCCTAAACGAGGGGCGTCTTTGAGTTTATAATTAAAATTAAAATTAAAAAAATTACGAGCCAAAACTCTGTTCATAATTTCAACTGCCGGGCTTGTGGGTTGCCTTTATCGAAAAAAAAACTGCAAAAGATGGCCTGTTTACTCTCTATTGGTATCCATCTCTGACACGGGCGCCCAACCAATACTGTAGTTTTTTTGAGTACGAAATCTATCCTTTCTGACGCTCTATAGTGCAACTCGATTGATGAAATTTAATGAAATTTTCAATGACCGTTTTGCATAAGTGCTGCGGTATTTCATTAATGCAGCGTCCAATTTCCTCTTTAAGTCGTCAACGGCTTATCAGCGTAAACCATTGACTTCAAAAATCCTCAAAGAAAAAGTCTAATGGTGTTAAATCGCAAGATCTAAGCGGCCAATTCTTGTCTCCAAAACGCGAAATAAAGTGACCGGGAAATGACTGATGCAGCAATTGAATTGTTTCTCTGGCTGTATGACATGTGGCGCCGTCTTGTTGAAACCACATGCCCTCCACATTTATTTCTTCAATTCTAGGCACAAAAAAACTGGTTATCATTTCACGATACCGAACACCATTGACTGTTTGCGCTTGACTTGCCTCATTTTTCATAAAAAAGGTCCAATGATTTCTTCAGCCCAAAATCCACACCACACAGTGACACGTTGAGGATGCATTTGCTTCTCGTGATTCACTCGAGGATTTTCCTCACTCCAAATGCGACAATTCTGCCTATTGACGAAGCCATGAAGATGAAAATGGGCCTCGTCACTGAAGATGATTTTATCGGTAAAATCAGCATTTTCATGTTGTCTCTCCAATACCCAATTAACGAACCCCCTTCGCTGTTCATGTTAGCTGGCTTTAGTTCCTGAGTCTTTCGTGAAAATTCGCTGCATAGTGGATTTGGAGACACCAATTTGCTGAGCTCGGTGTCGAATTAAGGTGGATGGAGTTTGAGCGACATCATCACGTACAGCTGCGATATTTTCGATCGATCGACCTGGTTGAAGGCGCGTTGTTGTCTTTGCATCACTAACAGACCCAGTTTTGGCAAATTTGTCCATTAATCTCTTTACAGTTGGATCTTTTGGAGCATTATTGTTACCCCAAATTGATCGCAATTTGTGAACTGTAGCCGCAAAACTTTCAGCATTTTGGTAAAACAATTTCACAATGAGAATGCGTTGTTCATTTGTATAGCGCTCCATTTTTACTAACCACGTAAATCCTACGTTCTTGTTGGAACACCCTTTATAAATATGCTTTTGTAGATTTTATGCACATACGGTCGCTGATCTGGATGTCAACAGATTTTGATAGGAAACAGAAATGATCTAATCTTTATAAGGGTTACTAGTATCGTAAAAGACAGTAAGAGGATTCGTCGAAGAAAGTTTAGAAATTTAATATTGTAGAATTTTAAGAATTGTTGCCGTGCTCAGATAATATATCTTGGATAATTTTTCCAATAACCGAAGAAAGCAACAATTGTAACTTCGGATGTTTCGAACGACTGGTTAACTAATATAAAAGTATTTCTATATACTCGTATATAGAACGGCCAAAGTCGAAATGGAATAAAGCAATTTGTATGGTAGGTATTAACGAAATTGTTGCATGAATTGAACGTTAGCATGGAATTTTTCACGAGCCTGTCGCATTGGATCGGTTAACTAATATAAAAGTATTTCTACATATATATGGTGAAATGGCAGCCATTACACCAGTATTACTGAAGAAAGTTTTCAATAATTTTAAACTCCATTTATTACTCTACAATGCCTTAGATTTATCTTAACCATACCTTTTGCATTTATTTTTTAATCTATTTTTTAAATATGCACGTTCTATTGCGCCACCGTGTATTTGGAAAGAAGGAAAACTCACACTTTAGTAATTGACTTCTATAGTTCAGTATTCATTGACAGTCATTAATTGTGTGATCACTCTATGAAAATCACCTTTATTTATACGAAAACATAATCTACCTTAATTCCACTTGGCTATGGCACGGATTTGCTAAGAACCAAAAAGCAATTCTTGCTAATTAGGCATTGTCGATGAATTGACAGTTCAAATACCCTGATTAAGCAAAAATCAAAGTGAGTTGAAAAGTAAGGCTACTTTCTAATCACATCAACAACAACTGGATTCTTGACCGGCAAGTTGCCAATATTTTTTGTTAGAATAGTATAAAATATTACGAAAATACTTAACATTGAGTTGATTTATTAATATCTTACACGAATACAAACAAAAACAAATAATTGATAGCTTCATGTCTCTAAACCACTTGCATTGAATTCGGTCAAATTCAGCACAAGTTATGCGTCTGATAAACTTGGTTCTGGAAATAATTTCTCATACAAATGGAACGAGTTTGCGATGCTTAATTTTCTTCCTGCAAACTCTAATGATTAGAATTTAGATTAGAGTCTAATCCGTAGACTGCAATAACTTCAATTTTTGTCAAGACTATTAAAGGTAAAGCTTGATGAAATCTGAAATGGTGTTAACTAATTTAATCCACATACTCCTGAATACATATATTATATTTTATTTAACTGTACAGTACTGACATACAATGTACAATATACAAGAATATCAGTTTGCTGATGTCCTGCAAAGTAATATTAATAATGCGTTAAATTTGATCTGCTCATGGATGACGGAAAATAAACTCTCAATTAAAATTCCCAAAACAAAAGATATGTTTTTTTTTCGCCATACGAGCTGTGTTGAAAAAAATAAGGTGAATTTTCATTTTTCTCAAAAAATATTTATTTATTCATCAATTTCTATTTTATCTCCTTCAAAGTATTACCCCTCAGATAGAAGACAATTGTGCCAGCGTTTTTTTTTTTCCAATCCTCCAAGCAGTTCTGATATGCACTTTTTGGTATGTCCTTGAGCTCTCTCAGCGATTCGGTTTTTATCTTCTCAATCGTCGCAAAACGCCGTCCTTCCATGGGTCTCTTCAATCTTGGGAACAGGAAAAAGTCGCAGAGGGTCAAATCTGGTGAATACGGTAGCTGAGACATGGTGACGGTTTTGTTTTTAGACAAATAATCTCTCACAAGCAAAGGTGAATTGTCATGATGCAAAAGCCATAAATATTTTTTTCACAATCCCGGGTGTTTTTTCGCATTGCTTCACGCAAACGGCCCATAACTTCGAGGTAATACTCCTTATTTACCGCACGACCTTGTGGTAAGAACTCTTGATGCACTACGCCATGGCAATCGATGAAAACAGTGAGTAAAACCTTGACTTTTGATCGAACTTGGTGTGGTTTTTTGTCTTGGCTCTCCTTGACTCTTCCATTGGGACGATTGGGCTTTGGCTTCGATGTCATAACCATACACCAATGATTCGTCACCAGTTATAATCCTTTTAAGCAAATCTGGATCATCGTTGACGTCACTCAACAATTCCTGAGCGATGCTCATGCGACGTTGTTTTTGGTCAAAATTCAGCAATTTTGGAACGAACTTCGCTGCCACACGCTTCATGCCCCAAATTTCCGAAAAGATTTTTTGGCACAAGCCAATCGATATGCCGATGTCTTCAGCAACTTCTCTAATTGTGATTCAACAATTCTCCATGATAATTTTTTTTACTTTCTCAACATTTTCATCGGTTGATTATGTGCTGGGAAGTTCAGAGCCAGCGTCATCATTCACATCTTCTTGACCTTCTATGAAAAGTTTGTATCACGTGTAAACATTTTTTTGACTCAGAGTACTCTCACCGTATGCCACTGTTAACATTTCAAGTGTTTTTGAGCACTTAATTCCATTTTTTACAATTTTGTGATCTTTAGTCGATTTTTTTCGATAGCAGAAAATCGCCGATCACGCAAAACACTTGTCTTATTTATTCCACAAACAAACTAAACATGCCATATGGATAAAACTTTCAACATATCTTCGAGACGAGTGTACCATAGAAAAAGTAATAATCGAAATTCGAATGCACGTAGCCCGCGAAGTATGAAAATTGACCTTATTTTTCGAACGCACTTCGTACGTGGCACACGTATTGAAGTGGTCCACAGTCTACATTTTCTGGGAGTAGTTTTAGATAACAAACTAAACTTTAGCTATCATGTGGATAATGTAATCCGGTTATTCATTTCGAAATTTATTTAACACTGATTTAGTGTTTATGTTAGATCGATTAAGGAGAAATTGGTTCATGTTCAAATCATGCCCAGTATTCTATATTGTTTAGTGGTGCTAATAAACAAAATGTGAGGAAAATTTTGATGGCGTGTAATAGAGTTGTGAGATATTTGTATTCACTGAGGCGTCGTGTTCATATAACGCCATGTGTTAAGCATTTCTCGGGCAGCAGTTTTAAAAATTATATTGATTTGATCAGCTTATTGCCCGTTCTGTCAAAAGTATTTGAAAGACTGATTTTGCGGTCGTTAGAAGCATTTATTGACTCAACAAACCTAATTCCAAACCACCAATTTGGGTTTAGAAAACAACACAGCACCACCGAACAAGTTCATAGAATCACAAACTCAATTCGCGCTACTTTTTAAAGTAAGCAATACTGCTCTGCACTATTCATCGACATATCGCAAGCTTTCGACAAAGTCTGGCACAATGGACTATTATATAAGATTTCAACACTAATTCCCACTAACGTACACAAATTGCTCAAGTCATATTTAGAAAATAGGTCTTTTGTAGTGAGATCAAAAAGTACTTACTCCTCAATGAAACGAATTTCAGCTGGTGTCCCACAGGGGAGTATACTCGGACCATTTCTTTACTTATTGTACACTGCTGATTTGCCTACAAGCCCGTTCACACACACATCCACTTTTGCGGATGATACAGCGGTTTTAAGTGTACATAAAGACCCAGAAGTAGCATCACAACAACTTCAATCCCACGTTATTGACGTGGAAAATTGGCTGCATAAGTGGGAAATAAATGTTAATGCTGCAAAGAGCGTTCACATAACCTTTACGTTAAGACAGAAAAATTGTCCACCCATTACAATAAATGGAACAACAATCTCAGAGCAGAGCCAAGTAAGGTACTTGGGAATTCATCTTGACCGACGTCTCACGTGGGTTCACCATATTGCAGCTAAAGCCACGCAGTTGAAAATTAAAACCACTCAGCTTAACTGGCTCATTGGGCCACACTCCTCGTTAGACTTAGAACTGAAAGTACTTTTATATAAAGCAGTTCTGAAACCAATATGGTCGTATGGGATCCAGCTATGGGGGTCCGCTTCTGCATCCAATATTGAAAAGTTACAAAGAAGACAGTCAAAAGTTTTAAGAATGATCACGTGCGCTCCTTGGTATATAAAAAATAATAACATCCACAAAGACCTTAACATTCCCACCATCCGAGAAGAGATAAGAAAATCATGCATAAACTACATTGATAAAATTACTGATCATCCCAATCCATATGCAAGAGACCTGCTTTTGTTTGAGGGTCATAAGCGTCTCAAAAGATTGCAAACTCTAGATTTGGTGTTTTTCGAACTAAAAGCTGAGTATTGCAGTGGCAGTACCAACATTAATATCTTTAGTTTAAGATTTAAATACTTATTGTGAATGTCGAAAAGACAGATTCAATAATAAAACTAATATTTAAAAAAAAAAAAAAAAATATTGATTTGAGGTTTTTGTTGTTATTTTATAAAATTGTTTGACTGTACATCCTGAATTTTTTTTTAGTTTTTCACATTCCACTCGTATGAAGCAGCTTCTTATTCCTAAAATAACCACACTCAAGGGTCGTGCTTTTGTAGTGAGAGTAGCACGAATTTACAATTTACTACCGAGCCATTTAAAATGTTTGAAATTATGTCCTGGTTCTTACAAAAGGCACATTTTGCAACACTTTCAGACTTGCCTGTAAAATTTTGTTTTCAACTAAATTGTGAGCAGCCTTTATTACATGACGATAATCTTATATTTCCAGATTATACACTGATTAACTTCTAAATCAGTTTTTTTTCGAATTTTTTTTTTTGTCATACCATACTTTAAAATCATATTATATTTTTATAAATTTCATATTTAATTTTCATAGTGTGTTTTTTTTTTAATTTATATTATTGAGCAGATTTAATCTAATCTTATAAAAATTAAATTTGAATTACAAATCAAATAAATAAATGAAAATAATAAATAATAATTTCAGTATTGTGCTTGAATTCAGAACATATATTGATAAAAACATAGGCATTTGCCACACATCTCTTGGCACTCCGCACACTTTTGAACCAATGCAAGAGGATTTTGTGTGAAGGTGCAAGTGAGTCAGTTTACATGAATGAAAATTTTATGCTGGTTACTTACTGAGTTTATTTACTCTCGAATGGGACAAGTTTGCATTCTTGTCGTTGTAGATTTTCATTGACAACTTGAACTAAAATACTATTAGGAGTCATAATTGCACTCCCCATTTGTTTGGTTTAAAATAGACTGTCACATTTCCATATTTATATTTATTGATTTGTATGTTTAAACTTTTTTCTTTCTTTACGCAATATTGTCATTTCGTTCAATTGCTTTCCCTTTACATATATACATATCTGTATAGCCTCTTGATCTCTTGATTGCGTTTACAACATTTACATTTTTTTTTTTTTTTTTTTTGAAAAATATAAATCAGATGTAATTCGTAGCAGCAGTACGAAAGCATACAAGCATAGCTGTTTGCAAAAGTGATTTGGTCTACAAACAGTTTAGTTGACATAAATTTTAAAACTATTTCCGTATTATTATTCGAAACATACGTAAACAAGCAGACAGACATATCGACTAGAGTTCAAATAGAAGAGGCAAACAGAGTACACACAGCTGCACTTACCCAAAGGACCTACGGTAGCAGAGGATCATATTACTACACGCGCAGCTTTAGCTATAGTCGTGTATTTTCCTATAAGTTAACGTATCACAGTGGGCATAAACAAAAAAAAAAAAAAAAGAACAAAAACTGCTACTTAATGGTTTGACCGATTTTAATAAAATTTTACATGACCATTTCAATAGTAGTAGAGAGTTTGCCCTCTATGTAAACAGAGCTGCAGAGTGGGATCCAAATTATGGTACCTCGGGTTTGAAAAATATTTACTATGTTGAGAAATTCACGGTATTGGTCAGCGTTGGGTAAAATCACTTGCAGAAAAACATGCTTTTATTTCCAGGTTGTATCTTATAGCTTGGGAAATGCGCAAACATGATGTCTTACATAGTCCTGCCATATGTTCTGTTACACAATTTCCAGCGCTTAAGGTGTCCATACACGTGGGATTTTTCCCTGCGATTTGTTGCATTATCGTTTCTCCATACACATGGGATTTATCATAACTTGTGCGACGTTGCGAAGTAAGCATTGGCATCGAAGCGGATGAACACACATCGATCATTTCATATTGTGGAAAACGTTGACAAGTAAAGATGGGCGACGAAGCGGATGATGCAATTGCGCTTTTGGTTATTTACACATGCGAATTTATGTGTTCAGATGGAAAAAAGGAAAAAAAGGAAAAAAACAAAAAAAGAAAATGGTCGGAAGAATGGTTGTTTGAAAGGAATATCCATTCACATGTAAACACGCTAAGAAATATGGAACTTACAACTCCAAAACAATACAAAAATTTCTTGCGTATGGATTCCAAGACATATCAAGAGCTTGGTCCTTATACTTCTCACCCTTACTTTGCCAAATGGCAGGTTCACCTCTCAACACTTCAATAAATTCCGCCAAAAACTCTCTGCTTGTCATTTTTTATGTTGTGCCCTCAATGGTTGATGAGCAACTGAAAGACAAAATAGCAAAAAGTTGCGATGAATTCCCCACACACATGGGATTTCTCTGCAACAAATCCCAAATCCATGAAAATTTTCATGGATTTGGGATTTGTTGCGTTACAGCCCCATACACATGGGATTTGACCGTGCGATCGCACAAATCGCAGGGAAAAATCCCACGTGTATGGGCACCTTTATCGTTCAAAACTTCTTGCGGGAATAGAACCGTTAACTTTTTTTTTCAGAACACATGTACTGATTAGTGAAGAATTCTAGTCAGTTTGGTTTCAGTTTGCAATCTATTAACATAGAGTGGGGCGTTAAAGAGAATCGAGTCGGCGTAATAGCGTTGCATAAGTGCGGAAAGAGTGCTGGCCAAATTTTCGAGTTGCTAGAACCACTCGGAATATCAAGAATGTTCGTTTATCGTGCTATTGCTCGCTTCGGCGAATAGTCTGGAGTAGAAGACAGGCCAAAAAGTGGTCGCCCGCGCGTTGTCCGTACGAGGTATATGTCTTGTAGATTAGAAACGCGAATTTGACTGCACAGTAAAGATTTGTTAAAACCGAGGTATGTAATGTACTGTACTCTTTATGGTACTTTAGTATCGTTTAAATCGTACCATCCCCAAGGTGAATTTCATTTAATTTATGTATGAGTAATCGTATATATGAATATTATGCATGATTCTATACATAATGCTAATGTTTAAGAATGTGAAATTACGGCATAAGAAAATAGTATTAAGAATACCTTTATATTTAAACATAAACTGGCGAAACTTGAAAATAAAATCAATTATGAAGTACACTTTAGCCGATGCGTTTGGCTTGGCTTTTTAATTGTAATATTAACTTGCTAGACAATGCTGATTCTTAATAGTTACCAGTGGCTTTGAATTGAAAGAGCCGGTAAAAGCAAACTAGGCAGGCCATAAAATTCAAACAAAATCTTTTTGTGCTGCACCCATCACTGTAAAAGTCTGCTATGTTTGGAGTGCTGAGTCTCCGAACGTAGACTGGTCAACATATTAAGAATGTCTGTGTGACATTTCAAACAAATTGGTCAAACCGTTAAAGAGAGCCGTAATACTTTCCGTTTTTTACGCTAAACCCCACTGTGCATAGTAGCGCCAGCAAAGTAAACATTACGTTTGACAAATGCACAGCCACACACACAAGCACATGTGCCACTGTGACAATATTAAGTGAATGTTTGCAAATATTTAGATTTAATTTCATTCTGCTTAATTTGCATAATACACACAAATTTAAGTATGCGCAGATGTTCGAGGGTCGTACGATAGTTATTTTAACCGAAGGAAAACAATTACAACACTAAGGTAAAATCAGCTCCCTACCTCCGATGATACATTATATTTGATGACTATCAACCTATATCTGTGATATGATACCAATTTTATAATATAAACTAGCGGACCGGGCGAACTTCGACTCGCCAACAATTTAACGCCTTCAGATAAAGCCCCGAGTAATAATAAAAAACAGATAGCTCAAATTTCAATGTGATTTATTTGAATATAATCGAAATCAGTAGAGAGCATTATGATGAACAATATTTTTTGATTT
>JAHXMU010000250.1:2418913-2442307 GCA_019455685.1 Philornis downsi
CCTGCTAACGGTATTTGAACAAAATTTGGTATATAAGTTTGGTTTACTTATTGTAAGTTCTGCTGCAAATATGGGCGGGATTGGACAAATAGGCGTGGTACCACCCGAAGAAATCAAAAATTAAAAAAACCATTATTTCTGATCCTGTTATAGGAAAATTTAAGTTTTTCATATACTGACTTTATTTCACTTCTCATTTTCCTATGTATGAGAAACTTGTAGGAGAAACTCAAACACCTAACTTTGTCAATCATGTTGCCTTCTTTTCACTTCTTAATTTTTTTACTTAGCCTAAGCTTAAACTTTAAAAAGTTCCTAATTAGTGCTATTTGTGAAAATTGTTTACGAGCCTTATTCAGTGCTATTGTGTTTGCTGCAAAAAGTGAAAATTTTAAAATACAAGTAACCGTGCGCTCAAATTTTTTGTGTAATATAATATAGGTGTTGGTGAGTATAATTTCAGCAATAACTTTTTTATAAGAAGAAACGAAGAACATTTTCTTTTCTTCTTCTTCTCTCTTCTCTTATATATAAAAATGAATTTCGGTAAGAAACAGTGTTAGATTATAGTATTGATTTTGTTTTCAATTAACTTTCATAATAAGTGAGTGAGATGCCGCCAATCAGACGTAGGAACATTGGTCGCAGAGGCCGTACGGCTACAAGATGAAGAAATTCTCGAGTGATTGAAAGTCCTGAGCATCGAGCAAATCGTATTGAGAGGAACAGCCAACGGATATTAGAATCCCGATTAATTCAGTCACATGAAGATCAAGCTAAATGGTGAGAAAAATGTATAGTAATTCATTAATTGAGAACGGCTGGGCCGATTTGGCTCAAATTTTTCTCAGTTGTTCGTAATTGCCTGGAGAAGGTTTTTACGAAAGAAAATTTTGGGGAAACCCTCCGGAAAAGTGGAAAAATTGAAAAAATCGAAAATGGATTTTTTGTATGGAATTTTGTGTGCAATTGTTCCGGAATGGCTTTTCGAATTGCAAAATAGAAAACTGTTAGTGGGAAACTCGGATAATTCCGGAAAATTTTCAATTTGTTTGATTTTGGACTGTGTAAAGTTGGAAAATTCGTTGTAAAGTTCGGAAAATTATGAAATTTATTGTGATAAAATATGTTTTGCGTGAATTTTGGGTGGAGAAGTTAACGAGATAAATAACAGATGGCGCTGCGCTGCGTTTAATGCCACAACCTCGTAGATGGCGTTATACGTTAACTTAGGCTGAGCGCAATTTGACAGGTGCACTTTTCGCATTGTCATTTTCTATTAAACAAATGTGCTATATTTCCTGCTGCAATTGATTCGAGTTTTACCTATTATTACACTGATTTCGGGTACTCATATATCGCGCATCACATCAGTAAATGGTACAAACAGTACGATCAATTGAAATTCAGTGCAATATTTATCAATTCGATCATTTTTTCAGAAAATGAGTTTGCGTATAAAAAGATAGGTCATCTTATTGGATTGCAGGCATTTATTGCGTTACATTCATTTCGTAAGTTTTTTTTTTTTTTAAATAATTTTCTTTTTAATAGGATTAGTCAACAACGACTTTATTCTATTTCAAGGAGAGTTATTTGCTTGACTAATTCCACCTATTAGACGATCAAACCTTGGACGTCGTACATGTCGTGCAATAATTAGTCAGAATGTTTGTGATAATTAAACGCAAGAGGAACGCGCTGAACAAAATGAATGGAGACGTGCCCATATTGCACAAGTTCGCGTTGCACAATCACCACATCACATTGTCGAAGGAGGAACTCATCACCAAAGTGTTCCCCGGCATTATAAAAATTTCGATTGGATTAGTGAACTGGCAATAACAGCAGCTATGAGTAAGGACGTCGATAGCTTGAATTTAGTTATTCAAAGTCAAATCGCTGGAAAACTGTATTCGTACAAATCTATTGACAGAGTGACCGACGAAGATGAAGCGACAAACTATCCGAAGGAATTTTTGAACTCGCTTGATGTGCCAGGAACTCCGCCGCATAATTTACAGCTGAAGGTAGGATCGATCATACCCATGTTGCGGAATCTGAATCATCCGAAATTGTGCAATGGTACGCAATTGTCCATCAAGAAACTGATAAACAAAGTGATTCAAGCGACGATCATCAAGGACAAATTCAAAGGAGAGGAAGTCCTTATCCAATTCAAGAGGATTCAGTTCCCCATTCGATAAGCTTTTGCGATGACAATCAATAAATCGCAAGGCCAATCGTTGGAAGTCTGTGGGATTAATCTCCCTGTTTTTCGTACGGTCAGCTCTACGTTGCCAGTTCGCGTGTTGGGGACAACCGTCTTCGTTGTTTGTTTTTGCGCCGGAAAACAAATCAAAAAATATTGTTCGTCATAATGCTCTCTACTGATTTCGATTCCCTTCAAATAAATCACATTGAAATTTGAGCTATCTGTTTTTTATTATTACTCGGGGCTTTATCTGAAGGCGTTAAATTGTGGCGAGTCGAAGTTCGCCGGGTCCGCTAGTCTATAATAGAAGTAATGTGGTTTTCAGACAACCGTCGTTCTTATATGCAAATATTTCTTTTTATACCCTCATTTCTATGCTAATAACATAAACTCTTTACTTACACATTCAAAACATCAGGCCTAACCAGTGCAGAGTCATGGGTTTATTATCAAACAAACAGACACGGCCACACCTCCCTCCATCAATTGCGTACATGGAAGCGTTGTGCTATTCTCTTCACTGTAATCGTTTTATTATTCACATCTGCATAATAATCTTATAAATATTTTAATGTTTAAGAAACAAAAAAAAAAAAAAAAAAAAAAAACAACAAATTGCTTCAAAGAAATCACTGAGACTGAGGGTTGAGGTCGAGCTGTACGGAGACACTGGTTAAACGTCAATGATTTAAATTATTCCACTTTTAAATCTTTAGGGAATTGGGTAATTTGTAGAATATTTTCAAATAGTCTACTCGATATACAGGGTAATTCCCCAATTGCACTACGACAACTAAATTTTTAATCAATGTATTTCATTCTTTTTTTTTTTTTTTTGGTACACACAATTCCATTTTATTTTGTATAATTAACTAGCTGCGAATATGATAGACCGTAAATGATCCCTATGCCCATTCACGCATATGCGATAGCTGATTAGAAAATTTTTCATTTTGTTCTGAAGGGTTAAAATCGGAATCGCAATTATTGTTTTAATGGAATGCTTTAATTCAGTCAGATTTTTTGGGTTCATCTTGTGCACCTCTTGCTTGATGTGACCACATACAAAGGTTCAGTCAGGTCAGATGACTTAAAGGGCCAGCGGAAATTAGAATTTCTGAATATTAATTTGTTTGGGACTATTCGTTGGAGCTCCGCCATAACCGTCCTGGCTACATGTGCACTTACTCCATATGTTGATACGGACAAATCTTCAGTCCAGTTCTGGGTAAAAAAAACTTATTTAAAACGTCGCCAAATAACGGTCCTCCTGACCGATTCGCGCGCCACCCTGTATATAATATTGAATGTTTGTGTATCCGTATGTTTGTATCCTTGTTTCAAATTGGCTTCTGAACAAATTACCAACTGCACAGTATATGCAAAGTATATTTATATCACCCAGGAAGGAATCATAGCCCATATTAGGTCTTGATTGGACAAAAAGGCATGCGTACGAATAATACTTCTGAACGTTTATATCTAATGGATTTTAAGAGGTAAACAGAAGAACTTTGATACTTGTGCTGCTGGAACGTATCTGACCGATCGTCATACGGGTGTCCGTCGGGAAGGACGGACATTTTGGTAAACATTAGTCTTGACAGTTCATATTTGGCAGTCGTGAAGTAGAGACGTGGCAAATATATTATGGAAAAATATTAGATAAACCAGCGTGTTTTAATCGTTAAAACATTTTATCAATATTAATCATCGACTACTGTGACGATGAGAAAGTTACGTGAAATTTTTGGGAGAAACAACGTGACAAGACGCACTATTTATCATGTAGTGAATGATTTCGAAGAAAGAGGGTCTGTAGCTGATAGGGCCAAACATGGACCACAAAGTATTGCAGGATCAGCTAAAACCATTACAGCTGCTGAAGAGAATGCTCAAAACAATCCATCAACCTTGGTTCGACGCCGTCCTCAGGAGCTTGGTTTTCAAAGAACAACTTTGACCACAAATTTGAATAAGGATTTACATTTGTTTCCATTTAGGATTCAGTCGACACAAGAGCTTCTTCCACAAGACCATTTACGCCACCATACATATGCCAATACAATGTTACAGCTCGCCCATGACAACCGCAATTTTCATGAAAAAATCATAATGAGTGACGAGACACGTTTTCATTTGAATGGATATGTGAATAAACAAAATAGTCGATTCTGGGCAATGGAAAACCTTCAAATTATTCATCAACAACCTTTGCATCCATTAAAAGTGACAGTCTGTTGTGCAATTTGGTGAGGAGGAATCATTGAACCCCAATTCTTTGAAACTGAAAATGGCGTAACGGTAGCTGTCAATGGGGAGTGATATCATGATATGATTGAAAACTTTTTAACGCCACAACTGCATGCCTTGGGCTTGATTAACATGTGCTATCAACAAGACGGTGCCACATCGCATACAGCCAGGATTACAATGGAATTACTGCGAGACCTCTTTCCACAACAAGTTATTTTAAGAAGTGGTGATGTTGATTAACCTCCACGGTCGCCTGATTTGACTGCTCCGGACTTCTTTTTTGTATCTGAAAAACAAGGTTTATTCAAATAAACCAGAAATGCTTGTGCAACTGAAACAAAATATTCATAATGAAATGAATGAAATACCGCGTGAAATGTGTGAGAATGTAATGAAAAATGTGCTCAAAAGAGCTCACATTTGTGAGGCTAACAGAGACGGATATTTATCTGAAATTGTATTTCGTACATAATTGCCGACATTAAATAAAACATTTATCAATATAAGATCCATTCTCTTTTATTTGATCAAAAATTCTAAACAAACAATGTAGTATACCTTCCCGATGGACACCCGTATATGCCAGCAACAATGTAATAATTGTTAGCAAAAACTGGCCGCTGTCACCCCTTTTTGTAATAACGCGCTAAAATGTCAAAGTTACTGTCCTATCATCATACAATTTGTTCAGGGTGCTGCTGTCAATCACGAAATTATCATGAGCTATGTTATTGATCCTACAGCCTACATAGCAATACCTTCGAAAACGGACTCGGAATGGTTTCGTTTGCTGCGGCATGTAATGCGGTGATAAGAGAAATCAGATTCCCGCATAAAAATATCCGCGAAATGCAGAACAAATAAAGAAAGTCATCCCAATTACCGACAATGGCATAAATGGCTCAGCTTCGAGTCAAAACTATCTCAGAATTGCAGTATTGCCACTTAAAAACAACAAAACTACAGGCGCTGATGGCCTGTCGGCTGATCTGTTTTATGTCGGCATAAACAGCACCTTCAGATCCTAAATACTGTTTGCCTCAAAGAATACATGACCGACAATTAAAATTTGCATGTATTATGTCCTGTGTTCAATTTTTCATCTATTGCTTATAAGGTTCTGTCGAGTCGAGAGAATGAAGACTCTAGCTGACCCGATAGGGCCTTATTAGTGTGGCTTTAGACCCGGAAAATCTACAACTGGCCAGATATTCTCACGGCAGCAAATTCTGGAGAAGACCCAAGGAATCCAGATCGATACATACTATCTATTCGTCGATTATAAAGCTGGCTTTGACACCCCGATATGGTTAAAACTCTATGAGGCCATGCCCGACTTCAGAACAGCCTAGAAGCCCTCCAATCTCGTAAGATTTGTAAGATTAAGCTAAATCACGTGAAGTCTTCAGTAAAGATAGGCAACCTTTTTAGTGAGATTTTTTGCACCAAACGAGGGTTTAGAAAAGTCGAAATCCTATTGTGCGACCTCTCGAACATACTGTTGGAGATGATTATGAGGAAAGCTGCAGTTAACACGTCTGGGGCGATCTTTAATAAAAAACATATGTTACTCCCATATGCAGATGACATAGACATTGTTGGCTGATAATTGCGGGATGTTACTGCAGCGTTCTCAAACATAGGAAATGAGTCAGCAAAAATTAGCCGGGCGGTAAAAGAGGCCAAAAGCAGTTATTTGTTTCAACGAACAAAGAATCTGTTCGCTTGAGAAACTGTGTGAATATTGGCACACGCTATTTGGGTGGATGATTGAATCTATTTTTAGCAGATAAAGAGAAGAATTTTGCTTGCAAACAGATGTTACTATGAACTAAGCAAGCAATTCAATTGTAAAACTCTCTCTCGACAAACAAAATTCCGACTGTACCGGATGTTCATTTTACGTGTCTTGTTGTATGACTCAGATCCAGGGTTATGACACAAGTGGGTGAATCGGTGTTGGGAATCTTCGGGAGGGAAATACTCCTGAAAATATATCACCGTTTACGGAGAGTATCGGCGACGCATGAACAATGAGCTATATTCTGACATCGACGTGATCCAACGCATCAATATACCGCAATTGCATTTGTCTGGTCATGTTCTGCAATTGACGGTCCAGAAGTGGGCGATCAAAACTCCGTTGGAAGGACAGGCCTGTGGAAATACTATCAAAACTAGCTGCGACGAATTGGAGTCGCAGAGGAGAATCGCAGAAAACCGAAGCGCTTGGAATTGTTTTCTACATGCAGTGTGTAGTAGTCGCCACCTTTACTCTGTACTCTAGTCGCCACCTAAAGAGAATAATATGATATGTGAAGAGTGTTAAGTAACGCTGCCTACACAACATAAGGATTTAAGTGGCCATATTTCATGAACTATTTTAGGTAAGAAAGCGGGAGTTGATACATGTGTGCCAAAAACAACATATAGGAAGATATGGGCGGAAATGCACTTCATTTTGAGTAATTTGCATTTCATTTCGAAAAGGGAGGATATTGAATTGCCCCCACGTAGCCCCGATCTCTCTCCATGCGATTATTTTCTATGGGGCTACCTCAAATCGGTAGTCTACGAGAATAATCCGACCAATTTAGAGCAGTTGAAGAGGAACATTATTCAGGAAAGTAACAAAATACCGAGAACAAATTTTCAACGAGTTTTCCAAAATTTGCGACTTCGGTTCCAAGAATGTCAAGCAGCCGAGGGAAGCCATTTGGATAACATTATTTTTAAGTCTTAAAAATTCCCAAGCTTCTGCTTTTTAAAAATTCAAATATATTTTTTTTATGTTTCGTAGTTTTTTTTAATTGAATATTAAAACCGCCAACACCCTTATGGCCCACCCTGTATTTCGTAGCAATAAAATATCACAATTGAGTTGTCTTGTTTATTACACTATTTGAGGGAAAACTGTAAACTGTAATACAGGGTGATTTTTTAAGATTTAAGTTTTTATTATGTGTATCGTTTGATACAGCCATTTTATGGTCGTCATAATCGACCTGTTGAATTAACAATTCGTGCTGTTATCTTTAAGTTTCGTACCAAGTTTACTTTATTGGACATAAAAATAAAATAGAAATTGAAATTGATGAATAAATATATGTTTTTTGAGAAAAATTAAAATTCACTTTCTTTTTTGACCACACTTCGTTTGCAACCTTTTCTAATATCGCTGCAAAAATACTACGGCCAGAAAAACGAGTTTAGAACACCAAATATTTCTTAACTATTATTAACTAACTTTCAAGCTTAAAGCTGTTAATTTTACAATTTCCGTCCATTTGTTTTCCCGTCTTTTTGAAAAAGTGTGGGGAAAAGAAAAATTTGAATAACAATAAGTCTATGCTGCTGTAAACAAAATTGTGCGTTAATATAAGATAAAATAAAAAGAAGGAAGAAACTCATTATTTGTCCAATAGGTGGCTTCAGGAATATACAGCAGTTACTGCTATCTCACTGCTTGATTTAGTAAAAGAAAACATGTCACTGACAGAAATAAAAAGTGCCATGTCTTACAGTCTTTTTGTCGATAAAAGTGAAAATATAAGTTAAAGTACAAATATAAGAATATAAGATATAGTAATATAAGATTAAGTAAAAAGAAAGAAGCTCATTACTTTCTCCAATAGATGGCTTTAGTAATCTATAGCAGTTCAGGCAGTTTTGTTACTGCTTGGCTCAGTAAAACAAAACATGGCCACTGGCAGAAATAAAAAACGCCAATTTTACAGTCTTTTTGTTGATAAAGTGAAGAATCAACAATCTCAATGTCTATTGTGGTGTGGCTAATCATACACAAATTTGCTTTCATCAATTCTTTTTCCTTTGATACCAAATGTGCAACACATTCTGGAAAACCAATTGTCGAAAATGTCACTAAAATAGTAGGCAACTTCAAGTCATAAAACACAAATTATGCTTCCGACTTCTGTCCTAAGAATTGACCGATATAACATGTACATTCTTAGTTTGATATCGTTCATAAATTTCTACTGCATTCAATTAAATTTGCACACATCATATAACAATAACGAACTAAGTTTCGGGAATGAAAATGTAGGACACTGCCGTAATCATTTTCGTTTCATAAGCTCCAATTTCCAACTAATGCAGTACCTAGATTTCTAACTACCCATTTTTTGTATACACGGTGTGCAACTACGCTCTTTACCAATAGATGGCGCTAACTGTAAGTTTTAGTCGATTTTGCCATAACCTAAACGTCATGAGCCAAGCTTAGGCATACTTGTATGGTAAACATACCAACTTCGACACAATAGTGATTTTCTTTTGACGTCACATTTTTTTGGTTGTGTGAATATGTATGATTTTGTGCCAAATAATCATCATATGCAGGAAGTATTGATTTTCTTCTTTCAATCGAAGAAAACGATGGCTGAAGCTCATCGAAACCTTCGAAAAGTTTATGGAAATGTTGCTTTAAGTTAAATAACGTGAGAGTTGTTCATTCGCTTTAAAGAGTGTGATTTTAATGCTGACGACCGTTCGCGTGAAGGAAGATAAAAAACATTTGAAGACACACACATTGAAGACACATTTGATGGGGATCCGCATCAGATGCAGGTGGAGGTTGTTTTAGTATTAGAAGTTACATGACAAGCCATTTTCAAGCAATTCCATGTGTTGGGAATGATTCAAAAGCAAATATCTGCGGTTCCTTATGAACCCCTTGATCGTCCTTTTTTCACCTGTAAGCAACTGCTTCAGCAACAAAAAAGGAAGAAATTTCTTCATCGTATTGTAACGGATTATGAAAAATGGATTTATTACAGCAATCCAAAGAAAAAAAAGTCATGTGGGAAACCCGGTTATGATTCTACGTCTTCGCCTCGGCCGAATATTCACTTGCTCTGTACTTGGTGGGATCAAGTATGTGTTAGGATTGGATTGGATAAGGATTGATATCAACTTCAATTAGTGCGATTAGGCCGACCTCTGAGCAAGAAATGCCCACAATACACAAGGAAGCACGAAAAGGTAACTCATCAGCATGACAGAACTCGGCCGCATGTGGCCAAGCCGTTTAAAACCTACATGGAAACGCAGTTCCACTCATATGACGACATCAAGGATTGGCTGGATTCGCGGATTGCCTCAAAAGATGAATAATTTTACTGTCATCTATAAAAACTAAAAAAAAAATCAACCAATTAACCGCACTATCTTTTTACCTCGCTTTCAAATGATCGATTTGACCTGTATATTTTTAGCATTATAGCTTTAAATCAAGCTTTCAGTGCAATAATTCAGGGAAATGGTGAACCCGTCATGCTTTTGGTGAATTAAGTTTCGGGAGTGAAAATGGAGGGCATTAACTGCACACCATTTGAGACCTCCCATATGAATTGAATGATTTAATGAAAACTTATTACGTCCGTTATATACTTTACTTCGTGGACTGGAGTCCTTTAAATACTTAGCAATTTTATTGCATATAAAATATGAAAAAATCGACCGGATAATTACGCTCTCTCAGGTAAATTCCATACAAATTGCATGAACTGACCCCCATTGGGCCAACCCATTTTTGCAAACTAGGAATTGCTTCCGTTGGAGTTGCATTATTTCCTTCCGGTTGTTTCTCGTTAGTATTTTACATTTTGCTTTACCGAATTCACAAATACTTCTACATCAGTTTTGTTTTTCACAATTAAAGCTATGTTATGTGTATTTTTAAATCAAAGTCAGTGAATGTCCTTGCAAAAGAATTGAGCAAAAAACTCAAAATATAAAGGGAACTAACGAATATTAAATAAGCTACCAACAGCACTGTATATCGTCCTCAAAAATCTCATCTATTTGGCCTTGATTTGTTTTCAAGATGAAATTTTGTATTTAATAGTTCGTTCAAAACATCATATCCCTCTCTTCGTCTTGTGTACTCTGGCATTTACGAGTACATTCAAATCCACAGTCCATGTTCATGTTTCCCTCAAATTTGTGTGAATCTATTCCGAGTTATAGATGAAAATGAAAATACTCTTAATGATGCGAGAGAAGGAAATCTTTGATATTCTATTTGTTCATATAAATATGTGCATATATAATGTAAATTGCGAGCACGGAATTGTGTGAGTACATAAATGTACGTAAACAGTAAATTCGTAAAATCCCCCCAAGGCTACACGAAACACATGTGATTTTTATTTACATAGTTCCGACAAAGAAGAAAAAAAAAATACAAAAATTGTATGCGCATATCTTATAAAGTTAATTGTTGATAGAAATATAGTATACGATATGTCCTGATTTTCCTTGAAATGATGTTTTTAACTTGCTCATAGAGAGATTTGTTTGCTTAGCTTTATTAAATATGGACTAAGAAAAGTTTTAAGTCGTAGACGATGAGAGCGCAGTCTATATATAAATCTATAAAATTTTGATTTAGGGTGGTAATTTTGGTATAACTTCCAAAATGAAATACGTGTGGCTTTATTGTTGCTTGGTTGCCTAGTGTAAAATTCTTGAGAGTATCCTTACGACTCAGAACGTTTGTCGTAGTTTACCGTCGCCACTTACTTTTGTCGTTCCATCTCAAAAAGAATAACTTTTAAGCCATTAAATTGTTTTATTAATATTCATGCAGTGTCAGAAATGTTTAGTAACTGATACAGTACTGCATTTTTAATACGGACAGTTGTGAAAGTTTGGTTTTTATTTTATCGAAAAATTGTATTCAAAGACTAAGTTTATTTCTAAATAAAATCGAAAAAGTTTACTTGTAAATAAGAAAAAAAAAACAAATCATCAGTTATAGAAAGTTAACAGCAGCTATGTTCGAAAGAGTGGCTCAAAAGAAAAATGGTTCGAAAGAACTTCATTCATTGGTCACTTAAAACATGGTCATTGCCAAAATTAATGTAAAGCGATTTTAGTAAGATAAAAACAAACATTAGTTGAACACTTTCCGGCACTTTCATAATTTTTCTGGCATTTATCTTATTTTGTGAATTAATGACCGAAAATTTTTCTTAATTAGCACGACAACCTCAATTGACAATTTTTGTTAAATGGAATTTGCGTATAAGCAACGAAGAACACATTTGTGTTGCTTATACGCCACAATGTTATGAGGTACAGGGCGTCCGTCGGGAAGATATACTACTTTGTTTTATTTGTTTGTTTATAATTTTTGATTAAATGAAAGAAAATGGATCTCATATTGTTGATATATGTTTTATTTAATGTCGGCAATTACGTATGGAATTGACAGTTACCGTTGCGCCGTTTTCAGTTTGAAAGAAGTAAGATCCAATGATCAAATTCCTCCTGACCAATTGCACACCAGACTGTCACTTTTAATGGATGCAATGGTGACTGATGAATAATTTGAGGGGTTTCCATTGCCCAGAACCGACTATTCTGTTTATTTACATATCCATTCAAATGAAAATGTGCCTCGTCACTCACTATGATTTTTTTTATTGAAAATCGGGGTTGCCATGAGCGAGCTGTAACGTCTTATTGATATATGTACGGCGACGTGAATGGTCTTGCGGAAGAAGCTCTTGTGTCAACTGAATCTTAAATGGAAACAAATGCAAATCCTTGTGCAAAATTTCAGCCAAAATTGTTCTTTGAAGCTCCTGGGTATGGTATTAAATTGAGGTTGATGGACTGTTTTGAACACTTTCTTGAGCAGCAGTAATGTTTTCAGCCGATCTTTCAGTACGGTGTGGTCCATGCTTGGCTCTATCACCAACAGACCCTATTTCTTCGAAATCATTCAGTTCACGATAAATAGCGCGTTTTGTTGGCACGTTTTTCTCCCAAAAATTTCACGTAACTCTCTCATCGTCACAATAATCGATAATTGATTTTGACAAAATGTTTTAACTATTAAAACACGTTGGTTTATCGAATATTTTTTCATAATAAAATTTCCCACGTCTCTACTTTACGTCTGTCAAATATGAACTGTCAATACTAATGTTTACCAAAATGGCGGCAAAACAAAGTATATACCTTCCCAACGGGCACCCTGTACCTTAAATAAAAAGAGGCCTATTTTCTACAACGTTATCTTTTGTCATTAAGTTCTCAATACTAGACTGTATTAACACAAATGTTTGACAATTTCTTTGATTTTTTATGCTTTATAATACTTGAAAAATAACCAATTTAATCCATACAGTTTTAGGTCCTTATTTTTTAAGAACTTATTCTAAACGCATTTACGCCAAATTCAAATTATGCGTTCTATAAAATTTAGTGTAAGAAAAAAGGGACTGAATTGACGTACATGTTCTGTTACCAGTCACGCAGATTACCAGCTTTGATGAAAATTTGTCAATTTTTACGCTTGGTAACATTTGAGTAAAAAAGGAAATAGACAAACTAGCTATTGCGTTTTTTGTACCTCTCACAGAAATGATCAAATTTAACCGATATAACTCTAGATTCAAATATTTCCTTCAACTGTACTAAATATGGCACAATTTACCAGGCCCTAATAAACTTGGTCCCACAACTGAATATTGAGTGCATTGTCAAAACCTACTATACATAACAATAAACTAGTCAACAAAATTTAACTCGTCTAGAATTTCCAATCGGACGTCTCCACTAAGTTATTCTGCGGCACATTTTTAATACGAACTTGATGATTTATATGCACACTTTCGTACCAATGTATATGTAGGTCTTTATATGTATTGGGTTGTTTGGGAAGTTCATTCGGTTAATGTTCGTTATGACGTAGAGTTCCTTCAAACACTATCATAACTTCCTCCCACCCCTTCACTTCACTGTTTACTATTGCTTACTTGTGTTCTTGTTCTAGTCGTGAGTGGTTATAGCGTTCCAAACAAAGTTTTCAAAAGTGGAAAAAATGAGCGAAAAATAGAATTTTACGCATGTTATGTTGTAATATTTCCGAAAAGAAAAAAACGGCTGGTGAAGCCACCCAAAAAAAAAATTCTGTTTATGAAGAAAACGGACCAAGTGATTTTCTATGTAACGGACGTTTGCAGATCAGGACGACCCAAAGAAATTGTTTCCGAAAAGGTGAAAGATTTAATTATAGTTAATTAAACAGTTAGAGAAATAGCTAAAATAATCAAAAAAATAGTCTCAACCGTTCACGGAGTCATAAAAGGGTTTGGATTTGTGAGCAACCTCGGTGTGTCCTCACCTATCTCATTCATGGAATACATGGAAATTTTTTAATTTTTTTAATTTCCCTGTAGTTTCCAATTCATTGATTGAAGTTAGTTACAAGTTAGCCAATTGTTATGTATTTCCGCAGGGATTTACGGCATCACAATATTGCGTGATTACAATAGAACTCTACGGTGTCCCTTTGTGTTGTGATTACAGTAGGGATCTGTTGTATCACAGCGTTGTGTGATGACGTTAGAACTCTACTGTGCCACTGTCTTTTGTGTCGTCCCTATTCATGTCTAGGATGCGTATCACCTCTGAGGTGATACCAGCTTGCGTATTTTGCTAAAGGCTTAGGCTCGCACAGTTAATACAGCGCTTTACAGCACTTATGGGAGTTTACCTTGAAAGGAAAAAGTTCATCTTGTCTCAGGAGAGAACAAAACGCATTGAAGAGTTTTCTTTCTTCTTTTGATTACCACCACTTGGTGTGTCGCGCTTATTTACATAAAACCTTAACCCACCCAAAACTCTATTTGTCTATGCTATTTGTGACCGAAACCAAAAAAACAATTCAAGCGGAAGTTCAATCGGCAAGAACTTAATGTGATTGTGCATTCACAATTCAATCACCTAGACTTGGTTTCATTAACACCAACCAAAAAAATCTAGGTGAATCAAAAAGTAAACTCACAATTCCACATTAATCAGCATGAGCACAGTTGGAAGAATAACCTGCTCGTGTTGCACTTATTGCGAATTGCTGTGGGTCATCATCCAACACCAATGGTGTCACCAATATTATTGCGTACAAAATACAATATACAAGGTGGCGCAATAGAACGTGCATATTGCATCATCTTTTTTGCGGGGTGGAAAAGGTGCGGGCGGGGGGCGCCTACATCGTTGGGTTGGTGGGCTCATGGAGTTTTAGTCGCTATGAATCACTTCGACGGGAAGCGTCACGCATTTTGCGTGCGCGCATTTTACGAGAACTCTCGTTCATATATTGCTACTAGGCGACTATATTGTGCTGAATATGGACTACGGCGAATTAGTGAAGCTCCGAGTGCTAATTTAATTAAAATATGGGTAAAGCATTTTGAAGAGACCGGTTCACCATTTAAACCACAAGCAAATGGTCGCCCAAGAACATCTAGGACCGAAGACAATGTTGAGGGAGTTATGGAGTCAGTACGAGGAAATCCACAAATGTCGACTCGCAAGAGATCGTCTGTCTTACAATTATCCCGACGAAGTTTGCAACGAATTTTAACATTGGATCTTAAATTGAATCCACATAAGCTGCAATTAACACAAGCTTAATCGATTTTCCAATTTTGGCAATATCCTTTTCTCTGACGAGTCTCATTTCCTTATGAATGGGTTCGTAAACCGTCAAAATTGTCGTTACTGGAACAGTGAAAATCCCAAAATCAAACACCAGAAACCATTGCATAGCCCTAAAGTGACAGTATGGGCAGCAATCTCGCAGAGGAATAATTGGTCGTTTTTTCTTCGAAAATGCGCGGGGCCAAAACGTCACGGTTAATACGGAACGCTATGTTGAGATGTTGGACGGATTTTTGGCTCCAGAAATTGAAAGTTCAAGAATAGTGATATCCAGAACTTGGTTCCAACGACATGGAGCTACCTGTCACACACTAAATGACTCCATGGCGGTGGTGAAGCAGATGTTCCCTGGCAAACTGATTTCGAAAAGACGTGATATCCCTCACATAGTCCAGACTTGATGCCTCTTGACTTTTTTGTTGTGGGGATACCTCAAACACAAAGTCTACAGTAATAATCCAAGAAACATCGTTCAGCTGAAGGAGAATATTCGTGGTGAAATGGCAGCCATTACACCAGTATTACTAAAGAAAGTTTTCAATAATTTTCGTTTGTGGTTAGAGGAGTGCCGTCGCAGAGAGGGTCATTTAGATGATGTTATTTTTAAAAAATAAACTCCATTTATTACTCTACAATGCCTTAGATTTATTTTAACCATACCTTTTGTATTTATTTTTTAATCTATTTTTTAAATATGCACGTTCTATTGCGCCAGCCTGTACGATAAACTACGATTCTAACTCACAACACAATTATACTGCCTTATGATGCTTGAATCTTGTATGTAATAATAGGCTGAACAGCCAAATTCCTGAGCCACATGTCTCTGGATTCTTAATTTTCTATAATTTAAGTCTATCAAATTTATCACAATTTAGCAACCAGCAATCATTTATTACTGCTACATACAATTTTACTAAATTAGCAAAAATAAATGGTCCGCTTCTACAATTTCTTATAATTTTTCGCCTTTTATCGTGCTTTAATTCAAGTGAAGGTGAAAGTATACGTAGGTCAATTCACTTCACAGAAATTTTTATACTTGTTCGCAGTTTGTTTATAATTTTGTGTGGTTAAATGGCAAAACCTCCGGTAAAAAAAAAAAACAATGTAATTAGGCAAATTTACCGCAATTTCCGGGACGGTAGGATACAACTACTTTATTTAAATGAATCAATAATATTATGTTTTCACAATTTTTTTTCCAGCGGAGATCGCTAAAAACGAAATTGCATTTTGTTTACAGAAAAGTACCAACTGTTCAGTTTTGTTTGCTTTGCGCCACTCTGGTTTAAATATAAACGCATCAATTTGCCTACATTTGCACAAATATATGGTTGTGCATATAGTTTACAGAAATTTGCACATAAAGGTTCTGAACAAAAAAAAAAAGAAAATAAAATGTTAAAGTGTGTTTTACAATGGCATGAAAAAAGGTTCGCCATACTGTTGTTATACCCGTATACGCTCCGACGCAAGATATAGTGCCATGAAAAATACATCAAGCCATCTTCAATGGAGAGTATCCGCTTTATGTGAAGCATGAGCCTAATGTACTGCATGCAAACATCGGAGAGATTAGTTCTAACAAAGCATATATTGAGCTTTTTTGTAATGTATTAGGACGGCAAAAGATAGTGCCGAAAAATAGTTGATCGTTTCCATGTAATAAAAAAAATTTAATAGAATTTGCAATCTCATTTACACTAAAGCAACTACGACATTGTATACCGGAAAATATTTATGCATACACTTTCGTACATCTAAAGTCCATTGCAGACATACATTGCACTTTTCTTCCATGCAGATTGGTTTGAATGAATTCAAAAAATCCCCAAACGTACCGCCTGAAATGTGCGAAAAAGTAGTCGGAAAGTACATCAAAAGGATCCACTGTTGCAACCCATCCAGAAGAGGTCATTTAAATGATATTGTACATAATATCAATGTCCAAGGATTGTAATGAAATATAAGTTTCATCGAAATGATATTTTGTATTTACATGTATTTTAATTAATTTTACTTTTGCAAGCGAAAAATTGATAACCCTGTATAAAAAAAGTTTGTTGTAATATTTTCTTCTTTGTGAAATTTTCTTCCGAGAGATCCTTTAAGTAAATATGCTCCAACAATGAAAATTGTAGGAAAAATATTTTCCAACACATTTCGTTTTTATTAAATTTACATTTCAAAGTCCTTTTCGTTGTATGGAAGATGCATTTTGTATAAGTAAATTCACTTGCCTTTAGAAAAGTACAAAGAAAAAAAAAATCTTTGTTATAAAAAGTGGTATGGAAGAAACTTTCCTTTCCATGTATGAGATTTTTTCTATAGAAAAGCGCCAATAAAAGAGGCCCTTCAGAAGACTTCTCCACAGAAAAGTGTTGTGAAAGAGACACATAGACGACACACATAGGAAATTGGCATGGAAAGGAACTTTCCTAAAAAAAAGAGAGACTGAAAATATTTCCTCCAGAAAAACAGCAATTTTTTATTTTTTCTTTTTTTTTTTTGTTTTTGTTTTTTTTTTTTTTTTTTGTTTGTATGGAAAGGTGTTATAGGAGAGATTATTCTTATAGAAAAATATCATCGAAGAAGCTTTTCCAAAAAAAGGCATGGAAGAGACTTTCGTTAAGAAAAGTACAATATATGAGACTTTTTCTATAGAAAAACGCCAAAGAAAGAGATTTTTTTTTAATTACTGGTGTCGCTTAAGAGACCTATATACAAAAGAGTTGTGAAAGAGATTTTTTAGAAAGATTTCATGAAGGGCTACTACATAGAAGATTGCCAAGGAAAGGAACTTTCGTAAAAAAAAGAAAATTGAATAGGAAAGGACTGTTCCATTACGAAAGTGTCATGCAGGAATTACTTCCTCTAGAAAAGTAGCAATATTTTTATTTATTTATTTATTTTTTTTTTTTTTGCATGGGAAGGTGTCGTAGAAAAGATGTTCTTATAGAAAAGTGTCATCGAAGAGGCTTTTCCAAAACGGAAGTGTCATGGAAGAGGCTTTTCATAAAAAAACGATACCGTGGAGGAAATGTAAGAATCATTCCGAATAGAAAATGGGAACGAATTAAATTTTAAGGAAAGCAATGCAAGAGTGCTTGGAAGTGTTATAAAACAGTGCCAAGAAAGAAGTTTTTCCTATAAAAAAAATTGTCGCGAAAAGTGCTTTTTCTACAACTACAAATGAGTGCCGTGGAATACTCTATCCTGCAAAAGTGTCATAAAAATGCTTTCCCTATAGAGAAGTGTGCTGGCATCGATCTTTCCTATAGAAAACTCCTACAAAAGAGACTCCTCCCACGAAAAATGTGACGGAAGAAGCTTTTCCCATAGAAAAGTGTCAAGGAATAAATTTATTCTACAGAAAGTTGTCGTGGAGAAGGTTTTTTTTGCAAGAAAAAAGTGTCATGTAAAATACTTCCAATAGAAAAGTGTCATGGAATGACTTTTCCTTCCTATTGTATCATGTAAGAAACTTCCTATAGAAATGTGTCGCGGAATATATTTTTCCTACAGAGAAGTATAGCAAAAGAGACTTTGCCTTAAAAAGATATCGTGGAATCTACTAAGAAAGATACAGTATCGGACTGTCGAATACTGTTTTATAATCCACAAAAGTACAGTATGCGTTAATCCGTTTTGCTTGGCATTTCTCTACTACTGTAGATTTATCAAGATCCAAATTCCATTTAAGGTCCAATTAGATCAGCTGTAATAGGCTTTAGTCGTTCATATTTCGACAGAAGAGTAAGAGACAGTTACTGTGATAGTCGTTATACACTTTTTTGAACACAGGACATTACACAGTCAATATGCAATAATCCGCCACACATTTCTTGATTTAAATCATGTTCAGAATCTGATGCATGAATACTCGTATATCAGCTCGTTGTCACCAGTCTTAAATAGCTTGGCCGGCAGGCTTTTGGAATACGCAACTTAATTTTGGCACGGTGCTGAGTACTTTAGGCCATAGTTAGTAATTGTCCCGGCTAGTTCACTTTTACTATCGTCCATTACTCTCAAAATGGTCTTTAACATAAGATAAAACATTATTTCTCGTCTCAGATACTCAAATTTAATATTGTGAGTTTATAAGGACATCATTGTGTGTAAAAGTTGCTGGCTTCAGTATCTGAGAAAAGGTTTATTTTCAAAATATAAAACCAGTAAAGCAAAGGCGCGCGTATTTTTAATACAATTTCAACTGAAATCAAAGACGATAAAAGGGAAAATGAATTCAGCCGAAATGTTTGTCATGGTGGGGGCGATTTTTTGAGCAACAGATATATTCGTTCAACGGCAGGAATTCTATTATAACTTCGAGTTTTGCTATCTATCAAATAAAGCAGAAAAATGCATTTATATTTGTACACTGTCATACACTTTGTAAATGGCAATTGCTAGGGTGTACATCTATCAGATTAGGTCTGAAGATTTAATTTGGAGAGAAATTGGAGGTTTTGTGGAAGAACTTAGGTTCTTGGCGCGATGTGTATACTTACGAGGAGGTTTCGTACTGAAGGAAAGGAAAAGACGACAGTTAACTTACATTATTTCGGGTTTTATTCGTATGTTGAGGGCGGCTGGTGAAGTGGTCCGGTTGGCAGCTGGCGGGAAAGGAAAACAAGTATATCACTGATTTCAACCAGAAGACCTCCGGACTCCACTGGGTTGCCATATGGGCGTAACAAAGAAGGGTTTTTGTATTTACACGGGCCTTTACACAAACAAACAAATAGTTAATTTTGACAATCTACAATATTTACAAATTGTTTGATACAAAGCAATTCAATGAAATTCAATTTAATACAACTTAATTCAGTGTAATTTGAAATAATGCAATTTTAATTCGAAACAATAATTTTCCAAAAATTCAATTTAATTCATAATTTATAATTCATAATTTAACTTACTTTATCAAATTCATATTTTAATTCATGGGAAGTATTAAATACGTTCAACCCACTTCCTTTTCTTTAGTTCGTCATAAATTCAATCACTCATCGATGCGTTGCCCTTCTTCCAACTTGTTTTGATAACTTCATTTTAATAACAATTGAAAAACTGCTATATTGAGTATTTATTTTGTTTACTTTGCCTGGAGCAATTCAATGCAATATAAATATACCCAAAAAATATGATGTTGGAAGTGTTTGAAAACCATATTGTTCAATGTCACTATAATAGACAACTTTTTTTCTTTTCGCATGAAATGGAAACAATATTGGAAATTATGCGACCGAATTGATTGTTTGCAAAGTATGTAAAAACTAGTTATGTTTTAACCATGGCTGAGTATAATACAACAATTCATATGCTCAGAAGCAAAAAAAAACTAAAATTGTTTACATACATTATGGGATGGAATGAAAAATGATTTCAGATTTGAAGCGAAAACTTATTTTCCTTCATCGGAAAACATGAAGGTACATATCACTTTATTCATAAAATTTCGCCAAACATTACATTTTGCTGACGACATTGCGGTGGATGAGATTGCAAATAGGATACGTCAATTTGTTTTGGAATCTCCCATGCAAATTAACTGATTTCCGAAATTCAATTTCAACCTAACCAACTTTTAAATCGCTTACGATGGGAAATTTAAGTTCTGCTCCATTGTGTTGCTTTATACAGGGTTATCCATTTTTCGGTTTCAAAAGTAAAGTTATTATAAATAAAATATACATAAAGCCATCATTTCCATATGTTATGTCATTATAATACTTGGGCCTTTGCCGTCACATACGAAATACACGACCGCCTGCGGATTGGTTGCAGCAGTGAATCCTTTTGAGGTTCCTCTAGAGTCGTTTTCAAAAAGATACGGATCCAAATCATAATACGCGCCAAACAACCACTGTTTCTGGACGCAATGGCTTTTCCATAACCTACTTTGGGTTCTCCGCGTCCCATATGCGGCAATTCTGCATGTTGACGTTACCACTGACTGAGAAATAAGCTTCATCGCTGCAGAAAATTTTGTTCGATTGAACGTCCACTTTTGAATCACCACCTTTGTGTTAAGTTTTAATTATTTTTACGCATACTTCGGTTGTTAAGTGATCCATGTTCGTAAATGACAAACCTTCCACTAAATAAATAACACTTCAGATGACAGGTATTTAACAGCTGACAGCATTGCCATACGTGATGTGTTTTCTTGGTTCACTTTGACGTATTAGAATCCAGCAATAGTCTCCCAGCATGTTTTTGCCCCAAAATCCTTGATAATTTGTTCTAATCGGGAACCTTCACAAAAGTTCAGTTCTATTTCGGTTTGATAGTGTAAAATTACCTAAAGTACGATACACTAGAAATTTGTTTCTGATTGACATTCGGAAAAATAACTCACTTTTTACAATTAATTAACTAAAAGCCCAGGCAATAATTAAAATAATGTATTTTCAGAGTTTTCAATATCAGGATCCCAGCAATTTTCACAACTATTTACAAATTTTGTAGTTTTTTTTTTTTTTTGTTGTTTATTTTTGTTGAAAATTTTTGTATGAAATACAAGCAGAAAGGCTCATAAACTGAATTAGAATCAAAATCGTTTTTTATTTTATTTCGGAAGTAAGAATTGGAATAAAAATTGTTTGTTATTTCGGATGATAAAACAAAAATATTATTCAATGGTATTTTGATTGGATTACCGGAATCAGAATACAAATATTGCATATTTTTGATTTAGATTCCAGAAACGAAAGGAAATTATTTTCAAATATAATTCCATGCCACATTTCTTTATTATGTTTGAAGAAATTTGGAAAATCGAGGGGTTATAAATTACTTTTCTGGTACTTCATTCAGTTATCCTGAATTCATTTAAAATCGACTCATATTACGGCTTTGCCAATATAGCATCCTAGAATGGAAATTGGATCGCATTGTCACTCCCCTTGTGGTAGCTCTGATGCAAATTAACTGATATAAAAGCTTAATTTTCCTCCAGTAGCTCCTAACTTCACAGACTTCAGTATCTAAAATAATTTCTCAAATTTGTTACACTAAAATGCTTGGTAAAATATGAAAAGATCAAGCGAATAACCTTTTTCGAATTATCGAATTTATCCCAATTTCCCAAATTAAATATTTTCTCTAAAATTTTTATTAGTAGGCTGCAGTAGTATCCTACATTTTGGCCTATTACATTGAATGATAATGTTTGATATCTGAAATATGAGAAAAAATAATTAATTAACTTCGACAATTCTGGTAGTACCTTCCATACAAAAGTCCTATATAGTTCATATATTCTTAGCATGATACCTTTTATGCAGTTGCAGTGAATCCACTTAGATTTGATACACATCGTATTGATCGATATATTAAAATATATTATTTTTCCCCCTGCAACTGCAAATTCGCAGACTTCAGTTTTTCAATTTTTTTTTTGTCGAAATGTGAGGAAATGTACCAGAGAGACACGTTTTTTTGGCACCTCTCATAAAAATGACCCATTGGACCCATATACAAGGTGTCTGTCGGGAAGGTATACTACTTTGTTTTGCCGCCATTTTGGTAAACATTAGTCTTGACAGTTCATATTTGGCAGTCGTAAAGTAGAGACGTGGCAAATTTATTGTGGAAAAATATTCGATAAACCAAAGTGTTTTAATCGTTAAAAAATTTTATCAAAATCAATTATCGATTACTGTGACGATGAGAAAGTTACGTTGTAGTGAATGATTTCGAACAAAGAGGGTCTGTAGCTGATAGAGCCAAGCATGGACCACAAAGTACTGCAACATCAGCTGAAAACATTACTGCTGTTCAAAAAAGTGTTCAAAACAATACATCAACCTCAATTCGACGCCGTGCTCAAGAGCTTAGCCTTCAAAGAACAACTTTGGCACAGTTTTCCACAAGGATTGGCATTTGTTTCCATTTAAGATTCAGTTAACACAAGGGCTTCTTCTACAAGACCATTTATGCCGCCGTACATATGGCAACAGGATGTTACAGCTTGCCCGTGACAACCCCAATTTTCGTAAAAAAATGATAATGAAAAATCTTTAATTTGAATAGATATATGAATAAACAGAATAGTCGGTTCTGGGCAATGGAAAACCCTCAAATTATTCATCAGTCACCTTTGCATTCATTAAAAGCGACAGTCCGGTGTGCAATTTGGTCAGGAGAAATCATTGGACGGTACTTCTTTGAAACTGAAAACGGCGTAATGGCAACTGTCAATGGGGAGAGATATCGTGATGTGATTGAAAACTTTTTAACGCCACAACTGCATGATTTGGGTTTGATTAATATGTGGTATCAACGAGACGGTGCCACATCGCATTCAGCCAGGATTGCAATGGAATTACTGCGAGACCTCTTTTCACAACAAGTTATTGCAAGAAATGGTGATGTTGATTGGCCTCCACTGTCGCCTGATTTGCCTGCTCCAGACTTCTTTTTGAAAA